>SEYY01019968.1:0-72500 GCA_009176605.1 Armadillidium nasatum
TGAAGTGGAGAGTGGAAGGACTTGATGAGCCGGGCAACTCATCATCCCTCTTCCACTAGTAGAATTATAGAAATTTTTATCATTTTTCCATTTTTTTTTTACAAATTATGAAAACTTTATATGGTATACTACAGTTCTCTTTATTTTACAGATTGAGATTATTGAATTGAGAAATTTATAATAATTGTTTTGTTTTTTTTAAAAAAGTACATTCTATAACTTATCATAGTGTTTATACAACTATATGAATGTTAATATGCCTAAACTAAATTTGTAATTTTGCTTTGTTACAATTGAAATCGTGAAAACAAAATTATTAAAAATATAGGACTTCCAATTGAAGTAAAATTGGTAAGAATATGAAAAATAAAGTAGGTGCCTTAGTCATAGTAAACTAAGTGAATAAATTGTGATATAATATATAATGAATATAAATTATTAATAAATATCTAATAAGTGTATTCTTAACAGTGACCTGTCAACTGACGTGGAAAAACTTTTGAACCATAAGAAAACCCTTAAATGTTTTTCCTATAACATTAAGGTATTTTATAACTTTATAAAATAGATATAATGATTATATAACATTATAATAAATGGATTATATATGTATAAATAATTATGTATGCTTAATTGAATTTATGTTTTTTTTAGGGTTTTTTATTTGGGGCTTATTTTTCTTTGCTTTTCATTGAGCTTGCAGAGATTTTCCACGAACTGCCAATCATCAATTGGTTGTGTTTTGATTGACTCAGAGTGGAACAAGGGAGCAAGATATTGATAAGCAATTAATTTAACTTAGAGAGCACAGTTAAGCCACACATTTATATTGTAGTTAGTACCGTAATTCTTTTCTTCTTGTTACTAACCACTTCCTCTATTTTTTCCTTTCTCAGGTCCTTGTGGCTTACGGTTGGAGGTCTTTGGCGTGCACAGTCGAGTCCAGTAATACTTGAGAAGGAGGAGGTCTTGTTGGCCCCTGCTGTGCATTCTGGAAAGGTAAAGAAAATAACTTTAAGAATATATTGTATTTAAGTTGGGTTCATTTAATTATTATTGTGCATTACAATATTCACGCTTGAAAAACTCATTACTTTTGTTAAATTTGTAATATTATCATATATTTGATTATTATTGACATTGTAAAAATTAATGTCAAGTAATTATTTATGTTAAATTAACCTTTAAATGTATAACTCAATAACTTGAATAAAAAAGTTACTGTTTGAAAGGGTGAATTAATTTACCTGTGTTTGAAGACTTGATTGTGTTCCTGATCTGAATAGTGTGTGGACTGGTTGAAGTTTGATTAGATAGTAAGGATCCTCGCAGATAGACGGCCTTCATCAATTTTCTCTCTTGTTGCTTGACGTCCATCGCAGTCTATGAACACCGTCATTAGGGGGTAAGTCAAACTCTCTATTTTCTTGTATATTGTGGAACGTTTAGTAGGTAGGACAAAACAGTTCGGGGCCAAGCGTCAAATATTCATAGAACATATTAAATGTAAACTTGTCCCCTTACACATCTTTTGATCCTGCAACACCTACGTGCTTGGCTTGGCGAGGCAGCACTCTCCCCCACATATACATAAAAAGTAAATTGGCGCCCAAACAGGGACGTCGAGCCACGCTTACGAGACTGTGTTGAGTGTCGGTTAGGAAGGAAATCCTGAGGGATTGATCTAAGATAGGAAAAATTGATAATATAAATAGACATTGTGTAAGAAACAGAAATTGGTAAATAGCAGAATCAAAGAAGTAAATAGAAAATAGAGGATAAAATAATAGATGGTCAAGGTATAACTGAGAGTATACATGGTGTGAAAGTCTTGTATAAATTATATTGTCATAGTTTTCACTGGTCTAAACTGTTCTTTTTCTTCATAGACACCGTAGACTTAGCTTAACAATTTGAAATATATTACATTGAAATACATTTTTTAATTGATATTCTTTTTATATATTAGCGTCTCTTGAGACACTCATATATACACTGTACAGGTAACATTGAAAAGTGAGCCATCCCTTATATCTATTTATAGATATAAGAAGTGTTGGTTTAACTTACCAGGAGTCAAAGAAATTCCTTTTTGCTTATATTATTGAGAAAACAAAATGTCGGATTTGGAAATTGATCTGGAATCTTATTTGGCAATGGCAGAAGTCAGTAGTCCACTTGAAATGGAGAAGACAACCGGTGCCACTGGTGTAAGTGATGTGACAGGAGCAGAAGGGGTAATATCAGCCAAGGCTGTAACTGAGATAATAGGCAATTTAGGAAAACAAATGCAGGATTTAAACCATCAATTAACCCAAATTCGTGTGACAACTCCGATAACAGCCCCAACCCAGAAAATTGATGAAGTATTTATCACTATTCCTAAAGACGAAAGTATAAATACAACAACCACCCCTACGCATTTACCAGAACTGAGCGTACGACCAAAGATGACTGTATTATTGCCTTTCGAAAGTAGTGGAAACTCTGTAGTAAAAATCCCAGATGACTTTACTAATATAACTCAGGAAACAAATATCAGAACTGTAGCAACCTCTACAGTATCCTCTTGTTTATATACTCAAACTCCTACTACTACCTTAAATGTAGGATCTGGAAAACCATATCAACCACCCCAAACAACATATCCGTCACATCAGTACCAACCAGCCAAGTGTCAGACAATAGATCAACCAACATATACAATACCTCAACAAACCAGGTATCAACCTTATGTACCACCAAATGTGAATAGTTTTGTACCAATGGGACCCAGTATGATAACCCCCCAATATCAATTAGACAGTATTCAACAACAGTTGTCGTTACTTACACAAACAGTATCTTTGTTAACAGTTTTGGTTAATAATTCCCAAAAACCCAAAGTCTTGGAGCCAAAGATTTTCAGTTATGAAAAAGAACATGATTTGCATAAATTTCTAGAACAGTTTTAAAAATATTGTAATAACAAATATCCACAGAGCCAAGATCAATGGTTGAGACTTATGGAAAATTATTTATCAGGAAAATTCCTGCGATTATACACTGTGGTAACTAAAACGGTAACAGATTACCTTACGGTAAAACAAGTTCTTATCAGGTGGTATAATCAGGAGGAAAAAAAAAGAAATGAAAACAAATTACGAGCATATCATTCTGCAAAGAGACAACCTGGAGAAGATGTAAATTTATTCGCTCTGAGATTAGAACAATTAGGTTGTCAGGCTTTTCCTGGTGTAAACATGCGAGAGCACGAATCTCTGAGAACAGCCTTCATGTTAAGTTTACCTTTGAATGTTCAGAGAAAACTCAGAGAATACATTATTCAAAATGACATCAATACACAGACTAAAGTTCCATGGGAAAGACTTGTAATGCTAGCAGACTCTTATGATCGAGAATTCCAAACAGATAATGAATTGGTATCTTCCTTATATAGAGAACCGGAGAAGAGCAGTCAAGTCATACAACTTGATGCTCCAGAGGCTGACATAGAAGTAATACAAATTGATACGATAATTCCCCAGACCACATGGAGTGAAACTTTAAAACATGGGTTTACCCCAGAAATCAAAAATGATTAATAAATTACCACCAAATACTTCACAGAATAACAAAAAGAATAGAACAATGAACAACCCCAATAACTACCCGACTGATAATAATCAGAACGCCCAAATGAGAAAAGAAACCTCTCTTTCTAACAATTCTTGTAGTTATTGTGGATTCAGAGGTCATGTACATACTGAATGCTATAAAAAGCTAGGAATTTGTAGTTATTGTAAACAGAAAGGCCACATCCGCAGAGATTGTTGGAATAAGAATAATGGAAATGTACCTCCAACAGGAGAGAAAGTTTATGAATGTCCATTCTGTGGTGAAAACCATCTGGGCATAAATTGTCAGTTACAGAATCGGGAAAAAGCAAATCAGATGTCGAGGGAGACAATGAATCAAAATCAGGATATTTCGGATCGGAATCGAAACACAACACCTTTACCACAGAGATCACCAAACCAAAGCGTTCGCACCTTCCACAATTCCAAATTACAGAATGACCCTTGGGCAGCTCAAGGAGCTAGACCCAAGGATCAGTACATTGACAATTGCCACATGTGTGGGAATTCCCATCCTGAAGGTAGTTGTTCAGAGGATGCGGGAAACTTAAACACTCTGCAGTGATGGGCCACACTGTGGAGAAATTATTTACTCCGGATACCTTTTTGGCTCAAAATACAATCACGGAATCAGAATCTATGGGAATAAATGGACTCGGACTCGGATTTAGTAAAGAAAATGATACTTGGAATGAAATTGGAATCCATGGGAAAAATCAATCACAGAATTTTAATAAACCTTTAAACATTCATAACAACATATGTCAAGCTGATGTAGATCCATTGATAGTAAATATTTCTCTGAACTCTGGTGAGGGATTCGTAGAATGTATGATTGACACTGGAGCAGGGGTTAGTTTATTGAGTGAAGGAGCTGTATATCAATTCCCCCCTTTAAAACCAAAATTATCCGGTGAAGTTAGGGCATTAAAGGGATTTGGTCAAAAGAAAGAGATCCCTATAAAATATTACGTAGAAACATTTGTTCTTTTTGATAGTGGGTTTATTTCTAAACCTATTAAATTTTATTTGGTTCCATTAGAACTTATGACCTATAATGCTGTGTTAGGAGCTGTTGATCTTAAAGATAATAGATTAGTCCCTGATCTCACCAAAAGAGAATTGTTACATAGATCTAATAACACCTTCAGTGTTATTGGAAAAGACATAAGCCTAACGATCCCATTTTTTAATTGTTTAATACCTAAAGTCACAGTCATTCCACCTTATACTTGCCAATTTATAGCCATTAGTATTCCCTCTTTGAAAGGTAATTATAGGGAGATGAAATCTTTGGAATTTGTAGGAATATCCCATCCTTGTTTAAATATCCTCCCAGGTATAATAGATAATAAATCTAATGACGTATGTGTTGCTGTTTTTAATCCCTCTGAGAAGGAACAACACTTACGAAAGAACACAGTGATAGGACACATTAATGAACTTAGATATTCTAATAACACAGAAAATACAAAAATACTACAGAAAAATGTAATGAAGGATGAAATTGAACCAGTAAGTTACTGGACCATTGAAAAATTAGACACAGAATTTGAATTACACAACTTAGCACTGTCCACTGAACAACATGAAAAACTAATTTCAGTCCTACTGAAACATCCTCATGTACTTAGTACTGGGGATAATGATGTTGGACTAGCACAGAATATCGCACACACAATTGAACTAGAAACTGATAAACCTGTCAGAATCCCGGTAAGGCGTTTTCAGGGACCATTAGCACAGGAGATAGAACGGGAGTGTGCTGACCTTTTAGAAAGTGACATTATACGACCCAGTAAGTCACCGTACTCAGCCCCGGTAGTTCCAGTAAGGAAACCTGATGGTTCTTTGAGACTTTGCATAGATTACCGTAAATTAAACAGTGTTACGAAGGGAGATTCATTCCCCTTACCAAATTTAATCGACATGATTTACAACATGTATGGTAACACTTTCTTTACTACCATTGATCTCATCAAGGGTTATTATCAGGTCGCAATGGACCCTGACAGTATTGAGAAAACTGCGTTCTCCACACCTTTTGGGCAATATGAATATTTAAAGATGCCCTTTAGGGGTCAAAAATGGACCTGCCACGTTCCAACGTGGCATGATGATCGCTTTGGCTGGACTACCCTGGAATAAAGTAATGGTCTATTTAGACGACATTATTATTCTCGGAAATGATTTTTATGACCATATAGACACGCTAGAAAAAGTCCTAATGGCCTTAGGGTCAAACGGATATAAACTCCGACCGAAGAAAACCAGACTATGCAGATCCGAGGTTGAATTTCTGGGTCATAGAATATCTAATAAAGGTATACAACCTTTGGAGAAAAATTTAAAAGGAGCACTAGAATTCCCTATTCCTACCACAGTAAAACAATTGAGGCAGTTTTTAGGTATGGTAAATTTTTATCGACGTCATATACCTAACTGTTCACAAATTGCACAACCACTTTCAGCACAGACAGGGGGAAAACAGTTACATGGACAAGGGAGTGCCAGACTGCTTTCGAGGCTTTAAAAGCAGCCTTAATTAACCCTACCTTATTGGGTTTTCCTGATTACACTCCAACGGCTTCACCATTGGAGTTGTATGTTGATGCCTCGAATGTAGGTGCTGGTGCTTGCTTGTCACAAAAACAAAATGGAATACACAGACCAATCGCATATATATCCACCACATTCAGTGGACCTCAGAAAAACTACAGCACAATAGATAAGGAACTGACTGCCTTGCGATGGGCAGTTAAGTCCCTTAAAGCATTCCTAAAAGGAGTTAGATTTGTAATATACACAGATCATCAGCCCCTAATATACCTCCAAAACATGAGTATGGTGGATGGAAGGGTGGCCCGTACATGGGAGGAGCTGAATGAATATAATTTTGAGATTAGACACATCACAGGAAAGGGAAATATAATTGCTGACACTTTATCAAGGTCACCGATACCTAATGATTTCCAAACAATAGAAATAGACACAAATTCCAAATTTTGTGATTATATACCTAGTGGATTTAACCTTATTGTTGTTCCAGGGGGTGGAGATGCACTCTTCAAGTGTTTCTCAATGTTTTTATACGGAACAATGGACAATCACATAGAGATAAGAGAAACTGTAGTAAATGAACTTATAAATCACATAGGTAAATACAAGTTGCAAAACAGTAATATCAGGAAACGATTGAGGTTAATGACACATAGGGGACAGGTACCTATACCAGAAGTTATCGATTCCTTCTGTAACTTATATAAAAGTAGAGTGGAGGTTTATTACGACGATGATAAACCCATAGTCCATGGATCCCACTTTGTCGATTATACCTGTAGGTTAAAATGTCTTGGGGGTATTCATTATAATTACTTGGAACCCATCACTGTTACACAAAATGAAACAAATGAGATGCTCATAAAAATTAATGAAATAATTCCTATATATGGAGATATAGAGGTGTCCCATCATAACATTTGTGAGTTGGACATCATGAATGATCAGAATGAGGATCATATAATTAAATCTTTAATACAACAAGTGTCTTTAAAAATTCCATATAACTTATGGCCAGAAAAATTAAAAATATTTAAATCACATCATAGATCATTATCAATTATAAATGACATATTGTACCATTGTCGGGAGGACCCCCAAGCAAATCAGTATGTTATATCATTTCCAATGTTAATAAACATAGTATTAAAACTTCATTGGAATTGTGCACACATAGGGCGCAATAAGTTGTTAGAACTTATCTATAAATACTTCTGGCATCCCCGAACTAATCAAGTAGTAGTTGATGTAGTTCGATGTTGTCCAACTTGTCAAAGATTAAAAACACACACAAATAATATTATACCTCCGACCTTAAAAATAGTTGCAAAAAGCCCTTTCGATCTAGTGGCCATGGATTTGTTACAATTCCCCGTTACAGAAAAGGGAAATAAATATGCAATGGTGTTTATAGATCACTGTTCTAAATGGGCAAATGTTTTACCCATTGCTGATAAACAAGGTTTAACCGTATCCACGGCTCTTAAAGAAAGAATATTACCATTTTTACCAAAGATTCCTAATAGAATGCTCACGGATAATGGAACTGAATTTAATAATGACAATTTCCAAAGAGTCTTAAACCAGTTTAACATTAAACATATTCGGACCTCCCCTTTACATCCTTCCAGTAATGGCATATGCGAAAGATTTAATAGAAGTCTGATCCAATTACTAAAATGCTTAGTGTTGGAAAATGAAAACCATTGGGATGAGGAAATACCCTCATCAGTGGTTATTTATAACCATACATGGCATCGAGCCTTAAAGATGTCACCATCTGATTATTTGCTAAAGGAATCTCATATCGCCCCAATTCATGCATATCCGCAATATTGGGAGGCAGGCACTGCAAATTTTAAAGCTTTTAGGATAGGACAGAGGGTGGCCAAGAAGAAGATTTTTAAAGGTCACCATGTATCAAATAAATTCCTCATCCGATGGGAGGGTCCATTCGTTATCACAGCAGTCAATGATAACCGTATAACGTATCTGATAAAGAAATTAAATATTCCCAATGCTAGGGAAGAAAGAGTACATCATTCACATTTGCGAAAATGGATAAAAATACCTGCATATCTAAAAAATCATAGACTCTACAAAGAAAAAGCTTTTTATGAAGATGAAGATGAAATAGAACCGGAGGATGAAGATTCAGTGAAGAGATCTTGAATCTGAAATCTTGTCTGATGAGCAAGAGTTCGATAATCAAAATTCTATAAGAGAGGAGGAGGAGGAGGAATTTGAAGGATTTGTAGATTCTGACATGCCTCCACAAAACACAGAAAAAATCTTACAAATGGTAAGAGAGTTACAGACATTGAATGTATCAAATAATTCCTCTACCCCAGGAGAACAAATTGATACTGGAATCATGAATAGAATAGAAAATAATATTGGAGATATAATAGAAAATGTAAGTTCAATAGTTTCCCCTGTTAATTTATCAAACATTTCACCAATTCCGTATGTACCCATAATTTATTCCCCTGAATTATCTTCACCATATCGAAGATCAATAAATGTCAATCTTTGTCAAAGCGTGTTTTCCCCAACATTTCAAGAAAGTCGCTGTAGTAACATTATAGAGCAGTCATTGAGTAAAATAACAGAATCAGAATCGGAAAACGAGTTTTCTGGATTTGAAAATCCAAATTACAGACGAAAATCTAGCTCAGATTACAGTGACATACCAAATCTCGAATGGGATGATTCCTCTTTAATGGACCATTATGTGCCAAGGAGAATGAGCTCACCTAGAGATGAATCAGCTATTTTAGATTCCTTAGAACAAGAAAGGCTAGAGGAAAACTTGAGTGAAGGAGAAGATAAAGTGAGCCCTAGCAAAAGATTACACACAATCATCGAAGAATCTTCAAATGAATTTGAAGAAGAAATCACACAATCCCATAGTAGGTTAATGAGATTCTTAGCTGAAAATTACCATATTACAGAGATGGCAACAGTTGACAATGTTGACAACTTATCACCATCTTATTCAGTAGAAGGAGAGTTATTCCTAAAACAAAAAGTTAGTCGAAGGAGAAGTTTAACTGGAGAATCAATTAATAGAAAGTACACCTAAATTAATGATTGAAACACCTGTTAGAAAACCTGGTACAAGATCAAGGGGAAAAGTAACAGAATATTCTCATGTAATGGATACACCATTAGAATGGAGAAAGAAGAAAAAAACAGTAGAATGAATTTGACACAATTAAAACAATTATTGTTACACTAAAACACAATATTACACTTGGAATTGGAATCAGATTACTGTACGTTGTACTCAAAGAAATTATTATTGTTAACACACATATTCACTCTTTAAAAAAAAAAGTCTGTCATACTACTTTCATTTAAATAGCTAATGTTGCTCTTAAGATTAAAAATAAGTTCTTGTAAAAATAAGTTTTTTTGCTTTTGGCTATAATAAAAATTGAATTGATTTTTTTTTCTTAATGCTTTAACTTACTTTCATAATAATGGGAATTAAATTAGTTTTGCCTTGATGCTTCAGCTTCCCCTTTGCAATTAAATTAAGAATTTTCATAATTTACATAGTTCATACTTGATTTTTTATTTTTTTTATTTTATAATGTACCCTGATCTCTGGTCTTGCTGGGCGCGATGTGTGTGCTGTGGTTTCCGATTGAGAGCCATGGCGGGGCCGAGATTTTGGGAAGAGTTTTTTTTACTAATCCACTGTCCTGGTCTATTTTCTTTTCAGACCATGGCAAGTAATTCTAGACAGATGATAAATTTACTCGTCGTAGGTAGCTCTGAAGTAAAAATGTTTCTTGATGGAAAGGAACACTTGCGTGAGATGTACAATGTTAATGTACAAGTAGAATATCGTCCTGGAGTTGTCCTGGATGAGTGTTTAGCTCAGATTCAAAAACGGATGAAACCAAACACCCATATAATAATTATTTGGGCATTAACACCCTATGGGTGGAAGAGAGAATATATCAGAGCGAAAGGGAAACCAGAAATATCAGTGTTTCGACCAGCTTTACATGTTTCTCCAGATCCTATCCCTGGTCTTATGAACAATATCATGAGATATGTCTACTCAGTGAATTCCTCTTGTGAAGTGTACTTGTCAGTTCCAGCGGTCAAAGACATGTACAAATTTAACCAAAACCGAATTATTAAGGAACTGGGGAATTGAATACCAAAACTATTTAGAAAATAATTACAAGCTCGGAATGGAACCCATGCAACATCACAGCATTAGAATGTACCATATGTTTCAATATCTATGGAGGAATAAATACCATTGGGAAAATAAGAAGTTGATTTTTGGTAATGGTGCTTTTAATTTATATACTAAACATCTAGCACACAGAAGCACACAACCATTAGCCTTTGTTCCACATAAAGCTTTCCTACGAAAAGAACATTCCTTCGTTAGACTCTGATCTCTTACCTGATGGTTTGCACGGAAACCAAAAATTCCTAAGATATTATCTGATGGATAATAAGAAGATCTTTCTGAATTATTGGATAACAAATGAACCAACCTCTGTACCACCACTGATACCTCCAAGGAAGCAACAACAAAAAGGATCGTTATTAGGAGATGCCCCGGGTGAACCATATCAACATCTCAGAACTACAACTCCTACCAATAATCAAAATGAAACATCGCAAACTCCAGATCGTGTGAGCGAAATTTTATATAGATTCGTAGATGTGTCTCAGCCATCAACTTCTAGGGATGGTTTTGTAGAGCCACATAACCATAGTGTTACACTCCAGGAAAGGCGAAATTCCTCATACACACCAAACACCTACACTGCCTATGTACCTCCTATCATGCATGTACCTAATTCCTTTACTAACCCTGCTGTCTTTCCTTCTTATAGTGGTCATGGGTATAGTAGTAGTCATGCCACCCCTCATGATATGCGATTAGACCCCGAAAGAGATGCAGATGCCCATTCTCTTATAAGAGAATTCTTGGAGGATAGAAGGACAAGGGGGCGGGGTGAGAAGAGAAAGCAAGTGGAAGATTTGGATTCCATAATTAGAGTTGCTCTGTATGAGTTGGAGGTGGTGAAGAAACGGAAAAATTAGGAGGGGGTTTCCCTTTGGTGGGGGGGCGTGAAGTGGAGAGTGGAAGGACTTGATGAGCCGGGCAACTCATCATCCCTCTTCCACTAGTAGAATTATAGAAATGTTTATCATTTTTCCATTTTTTTTTTACAAATTATGAAAACTTTATATGGTATACTACAGTTCTCTTTATTTTACAGATTGAGATTATTGAATTGAGAAATTTATAATAATTGTTTTGTTTTTTTTAAAAAAGTACATTCTATAATTATCATAGTGTTTATACAACTATATGAATGTTAATACGCCTAAACTAAATTTGTAATTTTGCTTTGTTACAATTGAAATCGTGAAAACAAAATTATTAAAAATATAGGACTTCCAATTGAAGTAAAATTGGTAAGAATATGAAAACATAAAGTAGGTGCCTTAGTCATAGTAAACTAAGTGAATAAATTGTGATATAATATATAATGAATATAAATTATTAATAAATATCTAATAAGTGTATTCTTAACAGTGACCTGTTAACTGACGTGGAAAATCTTTTGAACCATAAGAAAACCCTTAAATGTTTTGCCTATAACATTAAGGTATTTTATAACTTTATAAAATAGATATAATGATTATATAACATTATAATAAATGGATTATATATGTATAAATAATTATGTATGCTTAATTGAATTTATATGTTTTTTTTTTAGGGTTTTTTATTTGGGGCTTATTTTTCTTTGCTTTCATTGAGCTTGCGGAGATTTTCCACGAACTGCCAATTGTCAATTGGTTGTGTTTTGGTGACTCAGAGTGGAACAAGGGAGCAAGATATTGATAGCAATTAATTTAACTTAGAGAGCACAGTTAAGCCACACATTTATATTGTAGTTAGTACCGTAATTCTTTTCTTCTTGTTACTAACCACTTCCTCTATTTTTTCCTTTCTCAGTCCTTGTGGCTTACGGTTGGAGGTCTTTAGCGTGCACAGTCGGGTCCGGTAATACTTGAGATAGAGGAGGTCTTGTTGGCCCCTGTTATGCATTCTGGAAAGTAAAGAAAATAACTTTAATAATATTTTGTATTTAAGTTGCGTTCATTCGATTATTATTGTGCCTTACAATATTCACGCTTGAAAACTCATTACTTTTGTTAATTTGTAATTTTTTGCATATATTTGATTATTATTGGCATTGTAATATTAATGTCAAGTAATTATTTGTTAAATTGAAACCTTTAAGTATATAATAATCCTTAAATAAAGAAGTTAATGTATGAAAGCTTGAATTGATTTACCTGTGTTTGAAGACTTGAGTGTGATTTTGATCTAATAGGAATGGAATGGTTGAAGTTTGATTAGGTAGAACGGATCTTCGCAGATAGATATTTCTTCATTTATCTCCTTGTGCTTGACGTCCATTACAGTCTTAGAAATAAAATACCGTTCATTAGGGGGTAAGTCATCACACTTCCTATTTCCTTGTATATTGTAGAAAGATTAGTAGGTAGGGCAAAACAGTTCGGGGCCAAGCGCCAGCTTATAGGGAACACAATAAATGTAAACTTGTCCCCTTACGTATCTTTTGACTCTTCAACCTATGTGCTTGCTTGGCGGGCAGTACTCTCCCCTACACCGTCGCCTGCTCGCCACCTGAGATTGGGTTGCCAAATGGGGCCTAACCTCACAGAAGTTGCCGTAAAAGAGGCCTAACCTACACAAGAACGTTGGCGCGACATAAACAACTACATCCGACCACAATGTAAATAAAACGCAAACTAAAATTCTTTTAGGGATATAGTATCGATTAAAACAAAATATCAACTTAAAAAATATCGATATAAAAAATATCGAAACTCAGAAACAATCTACACCTAAGCCTCTATATATATATATATATATATATATATATATATATATATATATATATATATATATATATATATATATATATATATATATATATATATATATATATATATATATATATATATATGGTAAAGGTGGAGATTGTTTCTGAGTTTCGATTGTTAAAAAATATCAAAAATCAAAAATATCGGAGAAGCCTATCGTAAACAAGAGAGTTGAGAGGTACTATTACTAGACATACACACAATTATTATTACTTACTTTTCTAGCAGAACCTAATTCGACTTTTCATAACCTGAACTACCGAAATTGCCGTAAAAAGAGGCCTAAACTACACAAGAATTTGCCGTAAAAGAGACCTAACGTACACAAGAACGTTTGCACGACATAGTAGCCTAGGGCTAATTATAGGTATAAAAAATATCGATTAAAATAAAATATCAACAAAAAAAAATTCGAAAAAAAAAAAAAAAAAAAAAAAAAAAAAAAAAAATATATATATATATATATATATAATATATATATAATAATATATATAATATATATATATATATATATTATATATTATATATATATAATATATATATATATATATATATATATATATATATATATATATATATATATATATATATATATATATATATATATATATATATATATATATATATAAATAAAAAAAAAATATTTTCTTTTTGATGGGGAAATAAAATATAATGGCAACCTATTAACATGAAAGCACTGACAACCTTTAATCGGCACAAGTCCTTTTGAGGAAGCCATTTCAGAAAAAAAAAATGGAAAATATCCCAAATCGTAGAAATGGAAAAGTAGTCGACAATATCATCATCACTCACGGGTCGGGGGGTACGGGGGGCAGAGCCCCCCGTAGACATATGCTAGGTATAATACCCAATTTAAGTTTTTTAGCCCAAAAATTCTCGTAAAAAACCATTTTTTAAAACATCTTACTTTGAACCCCAGTAAAAATTTTGTGGATCCTCAAATTGCACCTTACACCCAAAAATATAGAGGCTACTTGGAGTTTACTTAAATATAAAAATTAAAAAAGTATATATATATATATATATATATATATATATATATATATATATATATATATATATATATATATATATATATATATATATATATATATAATTTTAATTATTTTCAATTTTTTTTTCATGAAATGGCTTCCTCAAAAGGACTTGAACCCTTTAATCATTGTGCGTGTTTCTGCTGTATTAAAATATCGTGTGACATCACATTGAAAAAAAATAATTTTCATTAGTTTTAATTTTTTTTTTTAATTAAATTTTTTTTTTTTTTTTCCCTACAAAATAATTTGTCGTTCACCGATTAACCATAAAAAAAAATAAAATTAGGTCATTTTGTTTACATTGTTACACTGAGTAGAAAAAAAATTTTTTGGGCCCCCTTCACTAAAATATTACCAAAACTTTTTAAATTATACTAAAAACGCTAGAAATGGACTTTTTGCACGGGGGGGAATTTACAATGAAAATTTCAAGAGAATCAGCTAAAAATTAAATTTTTTTTTGAAATTGCACTGTCCCCTTAAATATAATTAGCCATATTAACCCAGGAAAGTAACCCCCTGGTTTTCCCCGATTTTTAGCCAGGGTTTGCTAGGGCCACAGTCGGTTCATATTAATTTTTTAAATTTATATTTTTTAATTTTTTTAATGCCAATGATCCAGCAACCTTGTCATTATAGAAATTCATAGAAATTCAAATTGTTAGTTTCAAATTCCTATGTGTAGTTCCAGTCAAACTCACAACGTGTAGGTATGTTGTTAGTTAAAGCAACCTGGTCTCATATGAAAAAAAAACTACTGTGAAAGCTACAATTGCCATTTTTAGTTTATAGAAGTTTTCTGAGGATAAATTAACCTAAAAAAAAATAAGACTTCTGCCTAATTCGTCTTAGTAGTTTCGATATACAAAGATAAACATCCGTGACTGGGAAAGACACATTTACCAAAAAGATTTCAGGCAAATTCGTGTTCGTAGATTCGATATATGAAGAAATCATTTACTACTGGGAAACACATTTACCAAATATAAGATTAGCGACAATGCTACACAAGTACCTTTTTTTTAATACGGATTATTAAATTACATTTTGAGTGTGTACTGTGTAGCCAAATTGCGGAATTGAGCAATAAATTGTTGGGATATGAAAATTTAAATTAAGATATGCTACCATATACTTGATTGAAACAGTCTCGACTGCCCTATGCGTTTAGACTTACTTTTTGTCTCTACCTATCACTTTAATTTTTATAAACGTAGGACTATATTCTTAAAGGAGAAAGCTTAGATCTAAAATTTCTTAGTTTAGCCTAGAGCTTATTCAATGCTGTAGCCTACAAATTTGGAATGCCAAAGAGAATGAGAAACTAAAAAGACATTCCATTACCATCCGTCAAAATTTAAAAATTTAAATATCAGAGATATCACATACCATGACTTAAAGCTGTATAATGAAAGTCATTACGTTTTTGATCACAAAGAAAAGGAATTAATTTAAATGAAATAGTAATATTGTACTTACATATACGGTTTTCCAAATAATTGTTCTCTTTAACGAGTTCTGAATTATAAAAACTGTTATATACTTTCACTATTTTATCTAGTTACAAGTCCTCGAAGTTCAGAATTAAATTGTATTAGGTTATATATTTTCCTTATTCCCTTCTTTCTTGCTATCATTTCAATTCACTTCTACTCAAATATATACCTCCATAGCGTATATTAAAGTTATATATTAAGGAACTTCAAGAAGCAACAATCTTCTAAACAATCATAATAAGTCTCATCAGTTATTCAATTGTAACTCTAATTTCGACCCTTCTCTTTCAGGTCTTTAAATAAAAACTGACCAAAATTCTACTGTACCCTAGTTTTTATATCTTTCGAAGATTGTTTGAATTTATAATTCAAATTTCAACGCTCCGGTTAAATTTTTTAGACTTACTATTGAACGGGTTTGTTTTGTTGCAAATTCCTGGTTTATCTTGTCTATCATAACAGATATTATTGCAATTTATCGTTTCTGTTAATTTCGGGTATATCATAATCATAACATAGTCAGAGGCATGTACTTTATTATAATTGTTAGCTTAGTGTTCGTTTCAAAATTATGATTTCTAGTAGATTCATTAAGCCTAAGTAAACAATGTAAGTCTTATAATATCTTTATTTTATAAAAACTGTTTATATGCTTTCACTAATTTATCTAGTGTATATACTTTATTTATATATTTTAAGTTCTCCTTGATAAGAGTTTGCAGAGTTGGTTTGTTTTTTGTATCGATGTAGCACATTTTTTTCAACTAAAACTCCCGGTTAAATAATGATCACTTTTTATCAAATCATTTTCGAGTCTAGACGTTATTGTAAATGTAAAAGCTTTTGCTTATTCATTACAAGTCTTCAGAATTCGAAGGTTTAGGTATGAGTTATATATTTTTTTTTTTCAACTCTTTCTAACTATCATATTTATTGCCTTCTACTCAAATATATAACTGCGTAACGTTCTTAATTATATGGAATTCGTATATGAAGGAACTTCAAAGGCAACAAAATTCTTTGAAAAAGTTCATAGTAAGTCTTCCTCTTATTATTTAATTGTAACACTAATTACGACCCTTCTCTTTCAGGTCTTTTAATAAAAGCTGAACCCAGAGTTTTTATATCTTCTAAAGAAATGATAATGAATTTATATTCAAATTTTTCAACGATCCGGTTAAATTTTAAGACTTACTATTGAACGGTTTTGTTGCAAGTTCCTGGTTTCTCTTGTCTTTTATAGCAGCAGTTATTGCGATTTATAGCTGCGGTCAATTTCGTGTATATCCTAATCATAAATATAGGCGCTACTTAGGCTTTATTGTAATTGTTGACAGTGTTCGTTTTAAAATTGTGTTTTTTTGGTTTTTAATAGGTTCAGTAGGCCTAAGTAAGCCTTATAAGTCTTATGATATTTGTATTTAAAAGCTTAAGCCTACCGCATGTGTTTATTATTGCTAGGCTACAGGCTGAATGGTTTTCTTAGTGTGTGAGTTGGCTAATATAAAGTACTATAGCCAACTGAGTGTAATATAAGGAAAAAGAGACAGTTATAAGCCACTAGGGCCTAACAAGACATTTAGGGCCTCACAGACTACAAATGTTGCAAATGAAGCCATTTGCTATGATTTGGCTCATGCTAGAAAATTGGTGAAAACTAATTTAAGTGCCTGAAATTTACTGTTCTCTAAGTAAATTTCTCAAAAATTTCAAATCATTGTATTTATATGGGACTGATAGGTCTAACCTTAAACATCAAAATTTCAAATTTCAAGCATTTAGGCCATATAGGCCAGTTGCAAATTTCAAAACTTCATTCAATTTATGGCTATATAGGCCATTTTCAAATTTTCAAATTTCAAAATTAAAAGTAATTCAATTTTTTTTTTTTTTTTTTTTTTTTTTTTTTTTTTTTGCTAAAAAGGCCTTCTTCAAAATTTAAATTTCAAATTTTTAAACAAATTTCAATTGCTTAGTTTATTAAGCCAGCATTATATATTCAAAATTACGTTGCATTTAGACCAAATAGGTCAATCAAAATTTTCAAAGTATCTTTAATTTGCTGGAAAGAACCAGTTTTATTTGCAAATTTCATAAAATTTTAGCGATATAGGCTATATATCATTTCAATTTAAGATATTAATTTTTTTTGGTCATAAGACCATTGTTCTAAACAAAATGTCCAATTCAGATGTACAGAATCTTTTAGATAAAGTTGCGAAAAAGGATAAGCCTTTATTGAAAAGCAGGGCATCTCTCAGGGCTCAAGTAGATTGTTATATTTCTCAGTTGGATAGTGTTGGTAATACTGAAGAAAAGGATTCTGGATATATAGAAAGTATAAAAGCTGAAATAGAGTCCTTGTTAAAGGAAATAAAATCAAAGGATGAAGCTATTTTAAAAATCTACCAAGATAATGATGTAGATACCATTGTCCCAGAATTTTATAGGTGATGAACTATCTTCTGTAGTTCAATATCAATGTACGATCAAGTTAAAATTAAATAAAATTGGTAGTTCTAAGGTTACGTCAGGTAGCAATTCTCAAAATATTTCGAGTACTTGTACTTATTTAGGAGAATCTATACTTAAAACTTTAGATTGTGGGTTTTTTTTTAAGGTAATGAATTGGATAAATTTGCCTATAAAAGATTTATTACTATTTAAGTGCAAATTTTGATTTACAGAGAAACATAAATGAGTTTGTTAAATTGCATTGCCTGAAAAATAAGTTAAAGAGATATGCATACTCATTGATACAGAATCTTTCTGTAAATGATAAAAATTATGAAAGAGCAATAGAAGTACTTAATAAAGAATTTTTAGATGAAAAATTTATAGTAGATGAAACTATTAAAAAAATAATTAGTTTAAAACCTAATTTTGATCCATCATATAATACTACTAGAGTTTATTTAAATGAAATTCGCACATTAGTGTATGAACTGGAAAGTTATAAATTTAAATTTCTTAGAGGAGCCTGCAGGGCTATTGATTCTGAGCCACATAGTTTTGTCTAAATTGCCTAATGTAGTAGTGAGAGAAATTACTCGTAAGTTAGATACAAATTATCCTGATCTAAATCAGATATTTGAGAATTATAATGAGATCATAAAGAATATAGTGAAGACTTCAAATAATCAGAATAGAAATAGTAGTCAAAATCAAATTAAAACACTTCAGCATGCCCCTCAATTTAAAAATCAATATCAATCAAAAGTGAAATCTAACTTTAAACAATTCAGCCCTTCAGATAATTATCAACTCAAATACAGGAACGATCAAACTCAAAGATCTGATGATACATCAAGACCATATGAAAAAAATAATTCCTTTGCATCATTACAAAATTTTAAAACCAATGTTAGTAATATGCATAAAGGTGATTCTACATGTAGTGGTGATACCGCTGGTTATATTTCAAAAAACTCTTCTAAATTGTGCAAATTTTGTTCTTCTCAAGGCCATGTCATGACAAATTGTAATGTTTATAAAACCTATGATTCAAGAGTAAAGAGGTGTAATGAAATCAAACTGTGTAGTAGATGCTCAAGCTCAAAACACAGTGCAGACCAGTGTCCTGGTTTAAATGATAACCTGTCCTTTAATTGCCAGGTTTGCAGTAGGAAAAATCATATCACTGCATTATGCAATATGCAGCCCCAAGCACTACAAAATCATATGTGCTTAAGCCAAGGAATTAATAAATTATATTTATTACCTACTATAACTTTGAAAGGTGGGTAAAGGTCAAAAATCGACATCCATCCGATGCCTTTTAGACTCTGGGTCACAACGTACTTACCTTTCAAAGAAGGTGCTAGATAAACTTGACATATGTATGGAAAATCAACAGGGTACAAGTTATTAATATTAGAACTTATTTAGGTGTTAGTACTCGCACTTTTAAAAGAAATTTCACTTGATGTGCACATTGATAAATTTTGCTTTCCACTACCTCTTTTGATAGATGAGGATCTTCAATTAAAATATGAAGGTCAATTTTATGGATACTGCAATCCAAAATTTAAAGAAATAAATCTTACAAATTAGCTGATGATGGGTTTAAAGAGGTCAATAACTCATTTTTTGAATTGGATGCCTTATTGGGCACAGATTTAATAGAGTATTTTCCCTATGCTGGAACTAGTTAAATGCATGAGTGGATCAGCTTTTAAATTGAAGGATGGGTCTATCATCCCATTTGGGAATGTTACAAATTTTCTTATATCATAATCAAGTTAAATTTCCTGAACACTCTTCAGACATACAAAATGAAAATCAAATAAAAAAAATCAAACATTGGTTAATGCTGTTTTGAATCCTGTTCATTCATATTTTAGTCCTCTAAGTCACATTTTAACAGATTCTGAAGTAGAACAGGGTTTAGAAAATATGTTCAAGAATAGAATCATTAGGCATTGAAAATATGAATAATAAATCTGAATTTGATCTGATACAGATTGAAAAATTCAGAAGAGGTATAGAATTCAAAGATGGAAAATATCCACATTAATCTTCCTTGGATAGAGGAAAAAATTTCATTACTGCCTTCTAATCATAATATAGCTCTCTCAGTACTTAACAGGGTTTATGACAATTTAAAAAGAAAAAAATTAGTTGAAAGCTTATAATGATGTGTTTCAGCATTATTGAGAAATTCAGGGTGTCTCCCTCTGAATATAAGAACTATATTTGGATTCCTCACAGGCCTGTTATCAAAACTGAAGAACAAGTTTCTACGAAAGTCAGGCCTGTATTCAATTGCTCACTTAAAGGTAAATTCACTCCCATCTATAAATGAAGCAGCATATACTGGGCTGGATCTAATGACTTCCTTATTAGGACATTTATTTAGGTTTAGGTCAAATCAGATTTGTTATGTTATCTGACATAAAGCAGGCCTTCCTTCAGATCAAATTAAAATCTATGGAAGATCAGCAATCGCTTCTGTTTCTTCTGGAAAAATAATGGACAATTAAGAGCTTATCGGTATTCAACAATTGTGTTTGGTTTTACTTCCTCCCCATTCATTCTCAACTACATCATCAAACATCATGCTCAGTCATACCCAGATGATGAATGTACTCAAATTTTATCAAATAATTTTTTTGTTGATAACCTGATCTTTAGTGGCAATGACCCTCAATGTTTAAAAGAACTTTATCATGAATGTAACAAAAGAATGGAAGCTGGTGGGTTCCATCTTAGAAGTTGGGACTCAAATGATGAGCAATTAAGAAGTGTTAATGCAAGAAGATGGTAGAATAATACAGCATCAAGAAGCAGAAGATAAGGTGCTGGGTTACCTTTATAATCCTCATTCAGATAAATTAAAACTGGCAAGTTTTTCAGTGAATGAAAGAGCAGATACTAAAAGGTTATTGTTATCAGCTGTTTCAAAGATTTTTGATCCCCTCAATCTTTTTTTGCCTGTAACGTTAAAGGGCCGGTTGTTAATCAGGAATTTATGGCAATTGGGTCTAGATTGGGATGAGAAGGTCCCTTCAGATGTTTTATCCTCTTGGTCCCTTCTCTGTTCAGAGTTAAATGAACTCAAAAATATTGAAATCGAAAGATGTGCTTTCTTACCTTCAACTTCAAATTCTTTGTTCATATTTTGTGATGCATCAACGTCTTGCTATGGTTTTGCTGTTTATAGCATAGGTAAAAGTTCAAATTTAATATTTTCAAAGGCCAAAGTAGCTCCCCTCAAATCAAGGGCTCTGCCCTCTTTAGAATTATTGTCTGTGTTTCTATTTTTTAAATGTATTAAGTCAATATTATCAGAATTTTCTGATGTTCAGTTCAAAAACATAAAAGTTTTTGTAGATGCTCAAATTGTTCTTTCATGGCTATTATCTGGAAGAGCCAAAAATAAAAATGTTTTTGTAAACAACAGACTCAAGGAAATTTCTTTGATCAAAAAACAAGTAGAACAAGAGTTCAAAGTTTCTATTTCCTACGCTTATATCAATACTTCTGAAAATCCAGCAGATTTAATTACCAGAGGTGTTTCAACCTCTACTTTTCTTTCTAAGTTGCCATTATGGCTTAAGGGTCCTTCTTAGATACTTCAAAATTCAGTCTCAGTGGCCTGTTAGTAAACTTAAAGGCCACTGAGACTGAATTTGATGTTTGTCGGAGGCCAATAAGGAAAAGACTTTACAATGTCACTTTGTCTGTGGATGTTACACAATCATTGTTACCCTTAGAGGATTATTCCAGTATACATAAACTTTATAGGGTAACTTCTAATATCTTCAAGTTCATTAAGTAGGAGTAAAGGGCTTGATGAAAATAGTGATAGAAGAGCCCAACTCTATTGGTTGAAGCAAATGCAGCAGCAATGTTTTTCAAAGGAAATCTCATTCCTAAAGAATCCTAAGAAGGATGAAATTCCATTAATAGTTAATCAACTCAATTTATTTATTGATGATAATGGCATTCTCAGGTCTAGAGGGAGAATAGCTAAAACTCTTGCTGTATAACTATGATGTGATAAATCCAGTTCTTCTTGGCAAGAACCACCACCTCACTAAATTGATAATTAGAGATTTTCATGCTAGATGTCAGCATTTAGGTGTTCAAGCTACCATCAATTTTATCAGATCTCATGGTTTCTGGATTGCCAAGGCCAGACAAGCTGTGAAAAATGTTTTGTCTGAATGTATCGTCTGCAAAAAATTTAATAGCATTCCCTTTTAAATATCCCAAAATGACAAACCTTCCTCATCCATAGGGTGAATTTTGTGCGTCCTTTTGAGCATACTGGTGTTGATTTCACTGGACACATCTTTGTAGAGGATGATAATAAAGGAACTCAGAAAAATGTATTTATTAATTTACACATGCCTTAATATTAGGGCTATTCACATTGATGTTCTTCCAGATATGTCTGCTGAGTCATTCTTACTTTCATTTCAACGGTTCACCAATATATATGGCATACCTTCCAGTTTGTATTCAGATAATGCCAGAACTTTCAAACAAGGAGGAGATATATTGTTAGAATCCTTGTCTTCAGACATGTTCTCTGAGCATATGCGCATGAACAACATCAAACATTATAAGATTCCTCTGTACAGTAGTTGGGTAGGCTCAGTTTGGGAAAGAATGATACTATAGGTAAAGCAACCTTAACTTACTATCAATTGTTAACAACTATTTCAAATATTATTAATGTTGTTAATTCAAGACCTTTGACTTATAGGTCATCAGAAAATGAATTGGAAATCATTGCCCCAAATTCCTTTTTAGTAGCCATTTGAGGGCCTTCGGATGATATGTGGAGTTTGGAGTAAAAAGGCTGGGGTTTTTCTTTTATTTTGACAAAAATAAATAGGATCCAAAATCCAACACAAGTACATAAAAAAACAGGAACCCTGTCTAGCAACTTGCCAGCCTGACAATGCCAGAGACTGAGAAGGAATCCACTGTTGGTAATGTAAATAATGCAATGAACAGGCCAAGAGGTGTCTTCTGACGGTGAGGACTACTCTGGAGGGCACTGTACAGAAAACAAAAATTGTTGATTGTATATTAAAGAGTGTAGATAATTATATCAATAACGCGGCAATCAATCAATAATCTTCTTCGACAAAATCACTATTAGGAACAATGAAAAATATAACAAATGCACTGCATAAACCAAAAAAGCGTTGAAAGCCTAACTCACGAAAGCGTCCTTTTTGACGTCACGCGATAAAAAAGAGACGCCGAAAGCAAAAGATTGGTTCCGAACCACAGTATAATTTACAAATGCAATAAGGCGAGGAGAGCCCTGCTGGCTACACCTTTTTAAAGCCTTATGGCAACTCAAACCTTATATTCAATGAAGTTTCCATACCTATATGGTAACAACTTCCTCCTTCACAGCAAGACTTATCCATAACGCTAAGTACTCAAGGAAAAGTATTAGAAACCTTTAGGCAATTATGGTATGAGTCTTATCTATTAAATTTACGCCAAACAAGTAGAAATCTCTACCAGTCAGAATGGACCAACAGAATAAAGGTAGGAGACATCGTTTTGATTCAGACACCCAATAAGCCAAGACCCTTCTGGCTTTTGGGCAGAGTTTTGGATGTTATCGTTGGTCATGATAATAAGATTAGAAGTGTTTTGGTTAAAAGGGGAGATGGACAAACATGTCATCATTCAATTTGCCATCTGTACCCTTTAGAGCTGTCTATCACTCATTCTGTAACCAGTGGTGAAGCCGATGCGATCAAATCTGCAGTGACTTATCTAATGCAGAGTTTGCAGACAGTCAAGAAAATGAGGCTTCAGATCAAATTGATCCCTCACCTTCAAATTCAGTTCAAGATAATGGTAATAGTGCTGTCCCAGATGTTCAGCCTTCAACTTCAGGTATAAATTTACCTTCTCAGCTTAAATCTCTCAAAACTCAACCTCAGACAATGTCAATCAGAGAAAGACCACTTAGACATGCTGCTGTCAAGTGTCATGAATTCCTTCACAGGAATTTATCTTATTTGTAGTGTTTTATTAATTTTAGTAATTGCAATGATACTGCTCTCATTGCAACTCTTCAGTGGGAGGATATAAAAACTGTTTATATGCTTTCACTAATTTATCTAGTGTATATACTTTATATGTATTTTAAGTTCTCCTGGATAGGAGTTTGTAAAGTTGGTTTGGTTTTTGTATCGATGTGGCACATTTTGTTTCAAAAAACCTCCCCGCTAAACAATGATCACTTTTTACCGAAGCATCATAAAGTCTAGACGTCATTAAAATGTAAGAGTTTTTGCTTGTTCGTTACAAATCCTCAAAATTCGAAGGTAAAAGGTATGAGTTATATTTTCCTTTTTTTCAAATCTTTCTTACTATCATATCTATTGCCTTCTACTCAAATATATAACTGCATAACGTTCTTAATTATATGAAATTCGTATATGAAGGAACTTCAAAAGCAACTAAACCTTTTGAAAAAGTTCATAGTAAGTCTCCTTTTATTATTTAATTTTAACACTAATTACGATCCTTCTCTTTCAGGTCTTATAATAAAAGCTCAAACCCTGAGTTTTTATATTATAGGGCCCTTAACGCTGCTACTGCCCCAGATAGATACGGGATACCTCATATCCAAGACTTCACCTCCCACCTTCATGGTTGCATAATTTTCTTCCAAAGTAGACCTCGTCCGGGCGTATCATCAGATTCCCGTCTCAGAAGAAGACATCCCGAAAACCGCGGTGACAACTCCCTTCGGATTGTTCGAATTTGTGCGAATGCAGTACGGCCTTCGAAATGCGGCTCAGACCTTCCAGAGGTTTATTTAATAGGTTCTTCAGGGGCTACCCTTCTGTTGGACTTACCTAGAAGACTTATTAATCGCCAGTCAATCTCCAGAGCTCCATAAGGACCACCTTCGTGCTGTATTCACTCGCCAGCAGGAATTCGGCATCAGGGTAAACCAGCAGAAATGCATTCTCAGTATTT
This sequence comes from Armadillidium nasatum, assembly GCA_009176605.1. Lineage (NCBI taxonomy): Eukaryota > Metazoa > Arthropoda > Malacostraca > Isopoda > Armadillidiidae > Armadillidium > Armadillidium nasatum. The sequence continues at coordinate 25,165 of SEYY01019968.1, forward strand.
CGTCACTTACCTTTTTAGGGCCCGTTATTTCTCCTTCAGGAGTTTTACCTCTTCAGGAACTTGTTTCTGCCATTCGAGATTTCCCTCTTCCGGAAACTCAGCGCCAACTACGCCAATTTTTAGGGATGATAACTTTCTATCATCGCTTCGTCCCTTCTGCAGCAGCGCTCCTTTCACCTCTTACATCTCTTCTTAAACAAAAAAAAAAAAAAACAAAAAACAAAACAAAAACAAAAACAAAAAAAAAATGCTGCTCGACATTCTTTTGACAATGCAAAGTCAGCTTTGGTCGAGGCTACTCTCCTTGTTTACCCACAAGAATCTGCTCTTACTCGACTTCAGGTAGACGCATCGGACCTTACTGTTGGAAGTGTCCTGCAGCAATACTAGGAAGGAATTTGGGTACCTCTTGCCTTCTTCTCCAAGAAAATGCAACCTACTGAGACACGATATAGCGTTTTCAGTCGTGAACTTCTTGCCATCTACCTCTCTGTTAGCCATTTTCGCTACTTTCTAGAGGGACGCTCTTTCCATATCTTGACAGATCATAAACCGATCTCGTTTGCAATGAAATCCCGACATGAACGTCACTCTCCACGCGAGGCATGTCATTTGGAGTATGTATCACAGTTTACTACGGACATAAGACATATTCATGGCGTGGACAACCACACCGCTGACGCTCTCTCAAGGATCGAAATCAATGCAAATTGTTCGATAGCCCCGGTTAATTTTGAAGAGATGGGGCTTGCTCAGGAGACAGAAGACACTTCTCTTCCTGATGGTTCTTCTCTCCAATTACAACGGTTGCAACTACCAGGTATTACCCGACATCTTATTTGTGATTTGTCAACTAGTTCTCCTCGCTCTTTGGTTCCACCTTCATTCAGGAAACAAATCCTTCACTCCATACATAACCTTTTTCATCCAGTATTGCTGCCACGCGAACGCTGATTGCTTCACGCTTCGTGTTGGCCTAGCATGTACAAAAATATAAAGACTTGGGCGAGAGCTTGCATCTCCTGCCAGAAGACCAAGGTTCATCGCCACACAAAGGATCCAATTTGTAAGTTTCTTCCTCCAGGTGAGAGGTTTCAGCACGTTCATGTCGACCTCGTCGGTCCCTTACCTCCTTCAGATGGCTTTTCTTACATTCTCACCTGTATCGACCGCTTTTTTGCGATGGCCAGAAGCTATCCCCATCAGAGACATCACAGCTGAGACCATCGCCAAGGCCTTCTTAACCAACTGGGTGGCGCGTTTCGGTGTGCCTGAGACGATCACGATTGATCAAGGACGTCAGTTCGAATCCTTCCTGTGGCGTGATTTTATGTCTCTCTTGGGTGCCACTCGAATTCGAACCTCCACATACCACCCCCCAGCAAATGGGATGGTAGAGCGCTTCCACCGTCAGCTTAAAACTTCGCTTGCTGCTCATCCTTGTAGGGAACGGTGGACTGAAGCTCTGCCTCTTGTCCTCTTGGGCATCCGTTCTGCCATGAAAGAGGATCTTAATTCAACTTCGTCAGAACTAGTCTATGGCTCTCCTCTCCGTCTTCCTGGTGAGTTCTTTGACCCTTCGCACCCTCCTCCCCCTTCAGACCCTTTCACATATCTTTCTCGGTCTCCGCGAATGTTCTTCTTCGTGGAAACTTTCACCAACACGTACACAAAACACGCACTCTTTTATCCCGAAGGATAAATAGATAGATAATTTATAGATATAAAGGCCCCTTTCGGGTTTTAAATCTTTCTTATTCAGCGTTCTACTCGGACGGAGGTAGTCTCAATTGACAGATTGAAACCAGCATTTTTTTAATCTAATCCTGACCCTCCAGATGACTTCCGCAAATCCACCGCTCCAGCGCTTTACATTCCATATACTCAGCCTATGCCCGTTCACCCTACCTCTCCTTCTCTTCCACCTATTTCTAACTACCTCTCCGCCTTCCCCTACAGCCCCAATACATCAGAATTTGGCACCAGCTTCTGATCATAGTCTGCATTGCCCTCCTCAAGTAGGTCGAACAAGATCTGGCAGACCAATCCGTTTCCACTCCGCTTTCATTGACGGATTGCTAAACCAGATTCTTGAAGGGGGTCTTGTAGGGATGAACATTCCGTCCATATACTGACAACTCTATATTAGCGGTTGGCCCAGTTTCAACTAGGCCGGCGCCCGTATCCCAGTTTCAACTAGGCCGGCGCCCGTATCCCAGTTTCAACTAGGCCTATGCCAGTAATTTTTAGCCTAGCGAGAGTCGTTCTTTTTTATTCAACTCACGTGTGATCTGTTGTTACTAGCCGTTCAACGTTATCAAGTCATTTTTGATATTCCCAAAGGAATTACGTGAGGAACATCTAATATTTTGTATCAGTACACCAATACGCAATGTACCTTCACTCTACTACCTTACTGTGGTTCCAATAGACGCTAGGATAGTTTGCAGACACTCTCAACAAAGTACAACGTCAAACTGCATAATTATCATATCTCAGCAATTCTGCTGGAGTTCAGCGCCAGCCTTTTAGCTACAGATTGGGTCCTGGTTTTATATCATTGCTGTCCTCTTGTCTCATGAATAAAGAGACCCGAATATCCAACATTGTTTCACTCAAATCCCCTACCAAAACCAACGACTTCAATGGCTTTAGATATTTACTGTATAAGGCGGGTGAATTATATAAAATTTATTAATTTTAAAATTTCAATAGAAATGTTTTTTAATTATTAATTTTATTATTTTGTAAGCTGTACGAGTAAGTCTTTATTAATCACAAATTTCATTTAATTAAAAAAATAAATAAATAAATATAAGCTATCTAGTATCTATAAATATAAACTTTTTCTAAAAAATTTATTGTAGTTAATTTAATCCATAGAATTATGCAGTACTGTAGAGGTGAATAAATAAATAAATAAATTAAAAAAAAAAAAAAACCTTTAGAATTGAAATGTGACAGCATTCAGCAATCTACCACAAAATCGACTACCCCCCCCCCCCCCAAGATGTTTTTAGTTTTAATAATTGATTTAATCGAACCAATTCACTTATATTTAACATTCTATTCAAAGCCATATATCTCTATTTATTTTCTAATTATAGAAATTAAGGTTTGATTTTTCTTCAAAATTTAAACACAGAGTTCCAAAGCTAAAAATATTTTTTATTTTATTTTAATATTTATCTTAATATAATAATAAAAATTAAATAACAGCACAAAACAATAAAATATTTAAAACAAAATAATAATATAATTTACTCTTTAACTTAAGTGGAAGATTAAAGTTAGATAGATAAAATTGATGGAGAAGGAGGAGATAGATACAATTATGTGGATAAGTTCTAAATATTTGAATGAGGAAATACTTACGAAAAAATGTTTAAAAAGTGAAAAGATTTCTGTGAAAAAAGAAGAAGAAAAGTAATTATTAATTTCAGTTGTGTTAACTGAGACAAATGGAAAAGAAAAATAGAAGAGTTAACAAAATAATAAATAGTTAGGTAATAAGATGGTAGAAAAAATAACACTTTCGTTTTACTTACAAACTTTTTCTATAACTTAACTTTTAATTTCTTTTTTATTCTTTTTTGTTGCTACAGATAATTACAAATATTAAAGAGCCATAGGCTCATAAATATATATGAGCAAATCTTTTGTTTAAATAATTTAGAGTGAGTTTAATGTAACATTACATGACTTGGCTATAATATAACCAAATATGAGTAGTATTATCTTATTCGGACGGGGGTGGTTTTGCAATGCTTTTTTGTAAAACTTAATATTTCACCACAGTCTCAACTTCTTTAAAATTAAATCTATTAATGGATAATCAGTTGATCGTAAAAAAGATTACTTCAAACTTCAAAATTTTTCTACCTTGTAAGATATCTTTAATCATATACTGGCATTATTTTATTTCCTATCAGTGTAAGATAGTTCTTCTACTGTACAGCATTGACATATTTATTCAATAATAATAATAATAATAATAATAATAATAATAATAATAATAATAATAATAATAATAATAATAATAATAATAATAATAATAATATAAAAATATTTAAAAAAAAAAAAGAAAAAAAAAATTAAATATATATTTATATATATATATATATATATATATATATATATATATATATATATATATATATATATATATATATATATATATATATATATATATATATATATATATATATATATATATATATATATATGCGACCCGATTTCGAACTCTGGTGGATTATGGTAGGCCTTTGGCCTTTGCCCACCAGAGGAGACATATAATATATATATATATATATATATATATATATATATATATATATATATATATATATATATATATATATATATATATATATATATATATATATATATATATATATATATATATATATATATATATATATATATATATATACAAATTATACTGCATATTTATTACATTAAAAACATGTATTTTTTGTGCAAAATGATACAAATTTTAAAGAGGTAAAATAATTCAAGCTTCAATTCCCAAATCTTCTAAAATTTCTTCTAATGACGAAAGTTTCTCCCTTGCCCCTTCAATGTCACTAATGCTACACAAATTTGATGTTATATGAAACCTTAATTCATCCACAAATGTTACTGAATCAGTTTCTTCACGTTCATTAATAGCTTTAGCATCAAACTCAATGATATCCCGTAATTCTTGCATATGGGACATCTGTGTGTAAAATATATATATATATATATATATATATATATATATATATATATATATATATATATATATATATATATATATATATATATATATATATATATATATATATATATATATATATATATATATATATATATATATATATATATATATATATATATGAAAGTCTACTAATCCATGGTTCGATGACGGCTGTTCTCTTGCCCTTCGTGAGAGAGACAGTGCTTATCGTGAATGGAAAAACTCTCCTTCTCCTATCACTCTTGCTAATTTTCATTCAGCTCGGAATCGTTGCAGGGATGTTCTTCGACGGACTAAGCGTACTTTCATAAAAAGGAAGTGCGCTGACCTCCATGGCTCTCCTACTGATAAAAATTTCTGGCCTCTTGTCAAAAATATCTCTAACAACTTCTGTAAATCTGCCTTTCCTCCTCTAATTCGCTCTGATGGTTCTGTAGCTAATACTCCTTCTGAAAAGGCTAATCTCTTCGGCCTCCTTTTTTCATCTAATTCCACCCTGCTCGATTCTGGCATCCCTCCTCCTACTCCTCCTCCTCTCAGGTGTCCCATGCCTCCGCCTGTAATTACTCATGATCGGGTGCATGGGATCCTGAAATCTATGAACGTCAGGAAGGCCAGTGGCCCGGATGGCATTCCCCCTCGTGTTCTGAGGGAGTGTGCTTCCGAGTTGGCGCCTGTCCTCGTTCAGCTCTACTCTCTATGCCTTAATACTAATACTTTTCCTCAATGCTGGAAGCGTGCATTTGTTCAACCGATCCCGAAAAAAGGTAGTCGCTCTGACCCTTCTAACTATCGACCTATAGCTCTCACCTTGTGTTCTATCTAAAATTTTTGAAACTCTTCTCAACTCTCACTTCCTGGATCATTTGGAGTCTCATTCTCTTCTTTCTGATCACCAGTATGGCTTTCGACGCTCGAGGTCAACTGGTGACATACTTTCCTTCTTACTGATCTATGGTCTTCTGCCCTTAGAGACTTCGGGGAGTCTTGTGTGGTGGCGCTTGACATATCCAAGGCTTTTGACCGGGTGTGGCATGCGTCACTGCTCTCCAAGCTCCCTTCCTTTGGGTTTCCTCCTTCTCTTTGCTTACTATTGTCTAGTTTTCTCTCAGATCGTTCCATTTCGGCAGTTGTAGATGGAGCGACCTCTTCCTCCTTTTCTGTCAACTGTGGTGTTCCTCAGGGTTCTGTTTTATCTCCAACCTTATTCTTACTTTTCATTAACGATCTTCTCAACTGCACTTCTAACTCTGTTCACTCTTATGCTGATGATTCAACTCTACATTCTTCTACTCATTTCAAATCTGCTCCCTCTTTTGCTTCTAGAGTTGCTTCTCGTCTTCAACTTTCCGATTCTATTCTTGCCGATCTGGATGGGATTTCCCGGTGGGGTCATAGCAACCTTGTGAAATTCAACTCTTTAAAAACTCAACTTCTTCACATCTCCCTCTCAAAAACACCTCCTAACTTTCCTATCCTCTTCGATGGCTCTCCCGTCTCACCTGTAAATAACATTAACATTCTTGGTCTTAACATAAACAACAAACTATCTTGGAAACCACATATCACAATGGTTGCTAAAGCGGCCTCTAAGAAGCTGGGAGTTCTGTTCAGATTGCGAGAATTTTTTTCCTTCTGAACAGTTACTCCAAATATATAAGGGTCTTATTCGCCCTTGTATGGAGTACTGTTCTCACATTTGGGGGGGCTCCGGCTGCTCCTCTCTTCTGGATAGAGTTGAGTCTAAAGCTAAAAGATTAATTAACTGTCCCCTACTTTCAAACTCTCTTGACCCTCTGTCTCTGCGACGTGACGTTGGCGCGCTATCTCTTTTCTACAGGTACTACAATGGCAGGTGCTCGAGGGAATTGGCCTCTCGCATTCCTCCACCATTGCGTCGTCCTCGTTGCACAAGGGGTGCCCTGCTTTCTCACCAATTTTGTGTGAACGTAGGAAATCCCAGGCTAGCCCGTTGTGGTACCTCTTTCTTTCCAGCCACCTCTATTCTGTGGAACTCTCTACCTTCATCTATTTTTCCTCCTGTATTTAATCTTCCACTCTTCAAGGCTTCCGTCTGCGCCCACCTGAGGGCTGTGCGTTAGGTGTGTAGGTTTAAATGAATCTTCTCTATGTGTGCGTGCCCCCTCATTGAAAAGGGCTCTGCCCGTGAGCGGTGGCGTTCTGTAAAAAAAAAAAAAAAAAAGTGTTTTCATTTCTTCATCTTTATCAAATTATTTCGAAAACTAGAAGTAAAATATCAAAAATTTTGGAAGGAAATTGTAGATGTTTACATCCTCTCCATTTAGGATGCTGTAGAATTTCAAAATTTTGAGTAAATAGAAGCACTTTATAAATCTAAAGTGCTGAGAGTTGAATTTGAAGGTCATATAATGATTTAAATTATTTAAGATCGTTTTAAAATAATTTATATTCTATTTATAAAAAATCATCACTTATTTAAAACCTGTAGATGGCCACTTGAGTCTGAATAAATTATGAAAAGCTGATCTGAATTTTGGTTTAAAATCCGGGAGAGGGCTATCAGTTTTGCCGTGAATATTGGGGCTTTAGAATGAAAGGTGTGATACAGACTAAGGTCAGGATAGATGACACATATGCCAACGCCATCTCCTGTCTTTGTAATGTTTGTTAACATTGCTACGTTGCTGTAAAATTTAGAGTGGGACAGTAAGAATGTTTTATGCAAGGATTAAGGGTTCTTGAATCTGGAGAGAAGACAGAGTCACAAATATGAAAGTAGCTGAATATGAAACTGTAATCATAGGAAAATAACATCACCTTTTGAAAAAGTAAATTGACAATGTTGCAGATTGTGCTGGCGAATGGTAAGTATGGAGGTTGTTGGATTACCTCTCGAAAAATTGGTACCTGAGCAGATGGTACAGGAATTTCGAAAAGAAGATAATATGATTTATTCTCTCTGAAAAGAGAGGGGCGTTACATAAGTCTCAACCTTTTGACTTTTTTTATATCTCTTATGGTGGGCAGAGGCCGGAGGCCTACCAATTTCCACCAGCTTTGGAATTGTCAAAAATCTGGTAACTAATGGCCGACGTGCTCCGATACACGGTGTTTAAAAGCATGCAAGAAAGTAGAATACATGTAAGATTAAGCATAGAGGTTACGTCTGGGGTCGGAAAGTTGGACAGAGAAAGGATGAGTGTGCAGAAAGTTGCGCCACACGAGCCCTTCTCAATGGAGGGGGTATGCGATGTGAGAGTTCAGAAGAGTGTACATTGTAAATAGCGATAGGATAGAGAGAGTGACGCAACAATTCGACGGGCAGAAAGAGATTGAAGAGGGTTAGTAATAGCAAAAGAGTATATAAGACGAAAAGCCCTAGGCTCCACCTTTTCGAGAAGAGCTGTATGTGTGGGACCACCCCAGATGTGTGAAACGTACTTCATATAAGGGTGAGCAACACCTCTATAAAGAGCAAGCAACTGGGGTGGCGTAAAAAAATCATGAAGGCGCCTCAGAGCACCTAAGCTCTTAGAAGCTTGTTTAGAAAGAGAAGTAATGTGATCCTTCCAAGAATGATCACGAGAAAAAGAAACACCGAGAATATTGAGGATAGATGAAGGTTTGAGTCGGGTGTTTTCGAAGAAGATGTCATAGTTGTGTGAAAGATGGTGTCGAATAGAAAGATAGAGATATTGAGTTTTTGAGGCAATGAAAAAGACCATGTTTTCTCTGCCCCAATTTGAAATACGAGAAAGATCAAAGGTCAGTTGCTCCAAGGTTATCCTTCTTGCATCAATTAACTGCTGTTGGGAGGACGTTTTTCAAATTCAAAGGAGAAATGAAGGGTGGAGTCATCGGCATAGGAGAGGATAGTAGACGAAGTAATAGAAAGTTCATTGATGAAAATTAGAAAAAGAGTTGGGATAGGACAGATCCATGAGGAACACCACTATTTATAGGTTTAAAGGAAGAACGGTGGCCGTCTACAGCGGGTGCTACAGAACGACCAGAAAGGAAATCAGAAAGGTCAAAGAGAGGATAGATTCCGATAGAGGGAAGTTTGGAAATCAGAGCTTTGTGCCAGACCCTATCGAAGCCTTTCGATATGTCTAGCACCACAGCGAAAGACTCACCGAAACCCCGGAGAGAGGAGGGCCAAGAGTCAGAAAGAAGGGAAAGATCGAGAAACACTAACCACAATAAGAATTCAATCGTTTGGATAGGATTTAAAAGGTGGAGCAGAGTTGGGAAACTTGGCCGTTTACCACCCAGCTTCAATCTAACTTAAATCTGATTAGGGAGATGTGGAGACATGAAGAAGATTTGTCATCTGCATCCTAAGTTTTATTAGTGAGATGGAGCAATATGTCTAATGACGAGTTTCTTTCAGTTGCTTGATGTGTGAGGGCATAAGATGAACAGTCATCCAAGATGAGACAAAAAATCGGATCTGTAAATGAACATGAATAAGTGAGCTGTATAAAGTTAGGGGATGGAAGTTGACAGCTTCTCCTTTTCCAATTCTCCTGAAATAGTAGATTGTGGATTTGGTGGGCCAGAATGAAAAAAAAAGAGTCACTCGAGTCTGAAATTTCTTCAGGAGGCTAACTGGATTTTTGTTCAAGATGCTAGTTTGGCTGACTAATCTGTTTCGTCAACATAGATGGAAAATTTGATTATCTTTGGAATGTTGATTAAGACGTCATTGAAACCTAGGGAAAATAATAGGTTAAGAAGAATGCTACCTTGCGGAACACCTTTCATCCAGGGTAAGTGACATAACAGAATTCCAAAGCAGCGGACCTGAATGGATCTATTTGATTAAGTATTGGATGAAAAGTAGTAGTTTACTTCGAAGACATAAAGTGTTAAGTTTAGTTAGATTCACCATTCGTCCATGTGTTGTAAGCCTTCTCAAGGTCAAAAAACACAATAAAGACCATTTTGTAATTGGAGAGAGCTTTAGGATTTCATGTTTCATTCTCATCAAGAAGTCCACAATTGACCGATGATTGTGGGAGCCAAATTCGAAATTAAAGAAAGCCGAGTGACTCTCAATTGGGATTTGAAAGTGTTAAGCAAGTTTCAAAGTAGATAGGATCACTTCGTTTTCTAAGCACTAAAAAAAAGGCATTTTTGGGATCATGAACATTTTCTCCATTAATTTAAAAGTGTGGCAGGTCAACAAATTAGATCTTTGATTATCTGTAAACTTTAGATATTTTTCAGGAATTGGGAATGGTGATTCAATGCTGTTTACATAGATAGAAGTGTTTTGAATCCCGATAATAATAATAATAATAATAATAATAATAATAATAATAATAATCAGGAGAGTAATACAAATGAACAGGACAAAAAGAATTGAAGATAATACTAAATAGATACTAAAGTGCGACTGTGGCATGATAAAGAAGAACTGCTTCATGAGGAGAATAAATAAATATATTAAGATATTTGAAATAAGGCACAACGTTAACAGTAACAGAACACTCTTAACCCCTATGGGCAATATAAAATATTTAGAATAAATAAGAGGAGAGATTACCACTCTTGATGATGACAATGATATTATTATTATTATTTTTATATAAACCTGTGTAAAATTGCGAGCGACGAAGGCAACACACTGATCTTCAAGACGGGGAAGAGAGAACATCCGAGCTAGATCATGAAAGTAGAAAGCATTTGATGTCGTAATACATGTACCAAGAGAGACTCCACACTGCCTCTTCAGTCCAGGAAGAAGACACATTTCAGCCATATTTAACACATCTAGAGCAGTTTCTTCAGTAACCTAAAACAGGACAATAATAAAAACAATGAAAAAAATATATTAAAGAAATTGAGATGCGAAATACGCTTCGTCACCAATATATATATATATATATATATATATATATATATATATATATATATATATATATATATATATATATATATATATATATATATATATATATATATATATATATATATATATGGAGTAAAATTGTATTGATGATAATTGGTTTTTGTATATATAATTTAAAATGATATCGATATAAAAGGGACGATATCGAGTATATCGATATCGTACATGCCCACATCGATATCGATGTTGATAGCGTCATTCTGAAACTAAAAGCCGGTAAAACAACACGGTTAAAAACTTGTGACTTTGTAATAGAAATTATTATATAAAATAAAAAAAGTATTAAGCAGAAAAACATTTTAATACACCAACTATACATAATGTTATAATTAAGATAAAAAAAATTCTGAAAAGGTAAGAAATAAATAGTTCTATATTATCTGAAGCTCTAGGCCAGCAGACCCTAAGCTAAGTAAGACCCTAGAGCTAGCCAGCATCATAAGCAAGACCTTAATTTTGCAAGTGGTGAATTCCCAGTAACGTGACAGTATACAGAACACGAATATAAAAGAATAAATAAATAAATAGGAAGTTTTTGAATAAGAAAATAAATAAATATAGTCAGATACATAACAATTAGTTATGAAGGCCTAGACCTACATCGTGATCGCAAATTCGTGTGCAGAAATTATAAAACAATAGAAAATAAAACAAACCAGAAATAAAATTTACAATAACACTGTCTGTTTATGAAGCATTAAAAGAAATTTTATGGAAATTTTAAAAATATTTTAGGCTTAAAGCTGAAATGAAATAGGGCCAACTTACTCTAGCCTCTAAGTTGGTTATTATGCAGAATTTAGCTCTCCCATAAAATTGAGCTAAAAACTGATTTTTTTTTTTTGAAAAATTAATAGTACTTTTAAGAAAATTTATATTACTTTAGGCCTAGTATTGGAAATAAGTAAAAACAAAAGTAGAGGTGGACCGGATATCCGCATCCGCATCCGCAACTGCGGATATCCGCATCATTTTTCCAATATCCGCATCCGCGGATATCCGCAACCGCATCCGCATCCGCGGATAGTAAAAAATTACGTATCATGCAATCGATAAAAACTTTCAAAGGCAAAACTTTGTATTGAATGCAGAACCTCTTTCTGAGCGCCATACAGGCGACTATCTTGAAACTGTATTTGAAAAGATGCTGACAAAATGGAAGATTTCATTAAATGAAGTGCACTGCGTAGTCAGGGATTCGGGCACAAATATAAAAAAAACACTTTCTCTGGCAAGAGTGAAAAATGTAGATTGCTTTGCACACCAAACTCAGATAGTAGTTAAAAATTCCAATTATGAGTCAAAAATGTGTATCCGATTTAATAACCAAATGTAGGTTAATTGCTACGCATTTCAATCACTCCGTTGTAGCCCAAAATGAGCTGAAGAAAATACAAACAAGATTAAATGTTCGTCCACTCTCTATCATGCAAGATATTCAATCACGCTGGAATAGTAGTTTGCATATGCTTGAGAGGATGAGCGAAATTAATGAGGCCATTTGCCTTTATGCTTCAAGCAGCACAAAAATAAAGCCTCTAACAGCTGACGAAAATGACATTTTAAATAATTGTATTAATATCCTTAAGCCTTTTGAAGAATTAACAAATTAACTAAGTCCTTGCATTGAATTAACAAGTTCAGCTGAATCATGTTTGTCAGATGTGATACCACTTGTTTCAACATTGAAAGTTGTGTTAACAAATGTTATTAAGTCTAAGGGAGTTTCAAGGATGACTGAAACATTAATGAAGGAGATGAACGACAGATTTGAAAACCTGGAAAATGATGATGCTTATACAATTGCAACCTTTTTAGATCCTAGGTACAAAACAAAAATTTTTAAACCACTTGTTTCTCAGAATGTTAAAATCAAATTAGGATGCTTATGCGATGAGATGATAGAAACAGCTAAAATAACGCCTTTCAAGAAAAAGCAAAAGCTCTCAGATACAAAAGAAACAAAATCTGTTAGCTTAAGCATTGCTAAATCAATGAAAGATCTTCTAGCTTCCAGCAGCGATGAAGAATCACAGTCAGAAGTGTCAAAGGATACAATATCGATTATTGAAAATTATCTGAAACTCCCACGTTTGGAGGCAGATAAAGACCAACTGGTTTGGTGGAGAGATAATTGCAAAAGTTTCCCTTTTCTTGCTGAGCTGGCAAGGACTTATTTAGCATGTCCTTCAACTAGTGTTGCTAGTGAGCGTCTTTTCAGTGGAGCAGGCCTCATTTACGACGAAAAGCGAACCAAACTTTCACCTGAAAGAGCCCAAAAGCTTTTATTTCTAAAAAATAACTTACCAATTATTAACTTCAAATGGAATATGTGAAACTGTGAAGTGTGAAGGTAATACTGAATTACTGGCTATATATATATATATATATATATATATATATATATATATATATATATATATATATATATATATATATATATATATATATATATATATATATATATATATATATATATATTTATATATACCTTTTTCCAAATGGGTGAGGTTGGGGAAAGAGGTTGGTGGGGTGTTCAAGAGTTGGGTCCCCGTCCCACACCCTGGTAACATAGATTCTGGATATTATATTTAAAATTCCAAGAATCTATGGCAAAAACTCTTAAAAAATTAAACTATCCGCATCCGCATCCGCATCTGCGGATATCCGCAATTGAATATCCGCAACCGCATCCGCATCCGCGGATAGTAAAAAATTACTATCCGGTCCACCTCTATACTCTACTGTAACACGCAATAAATGGTAATAGTTTAGTTTGGATTCAAATTTCTTAATTTTTCATCATTAATATCACACAAGAAGTGACTTATAGTGACAGTGTATTAGTAAACTGTTATATTTAATAAAATAACATTTAAATAAATTTTGGAAACAGTAATAATAATAAAGATAAATAAATATATAAATAAATAATGAATTAATAGAAATTCTAGCCTAGCCTGGTAAATTGGCCTTTATGCAGCATTTTGCTCTTTTGTTTAGAAATTACTAGACATTTTATGAATGTACAACTGAAAATAAGCAGGCTAAGCTATTCTATAACACGTACATGGTGATACTTTAGCCTAGCGGCCTTAAAATTTTTTTTAAAGTTTATCAGTGTATCAAATGAACAGTTATTTATAAGTGACAGTGAATTGGTAAACTTTTATATTTAATAAAATAAAATATTTAAGTAATATTCGAAAACAATTAATAATAATTAAAATAAATAAATACATAAGTAAATAATTAAATATATGGGTGCTAGAACAGTATAACCATAAAGAAGAAATTAAATTGAAACAACCCACTTACTGTTAAAAAAAAAAAAAAAAAAAAAAAAATCTAAATAGATAACAATATATAAATTAAAGAAGTAACACATTTCTACGATGCCTTCATCAAGGAGAAATAAAAATAGGCATAACAATAACAACATTTTAGAGCCTTCGACTTCTGGCATTTCAATAACTCCCCTGGAAGATGATACTGAAGCTCGAGCTAATGAAACCAATAACAGAGGCACAGAAAGGCCAAACTCAACGAACTTCAGAAAGAAGTTCTTCCAGTGACAGTTCATCTTCCAGAAGTCCGTCACCTCAAAATAGGAAAATGCTTAGTACTCAAGATTTACCAAAATTCGATAAGAGAGACATCGAGAATTGGTTGAACAAAGTAGAATGGCTATTCCTGCTTTATTTTGTGAATAAGCCTATTGAGAGAATTCAACTTATCGGACCATTATTGCCATCTGCCATTATATCCAAAATTCAACAACCTTTAACCGAAAATACTTACGACGAGTTGAAAAAAGTTTTGCGAGCTACATATGCTCCTTCGGCCCGGGAAAGAGTTGCAGACTTGTTTCAACAGAAATTAAAACCTGGTGAAAAACCTTCAGAATATTTGAATCGAATAAGGTTGTCACTTGGAGATTCTGCATTCGAAAGTATGATACAAAATAATGAAACGGTCGCAAAAGAAATGTTTTTACAAGTATTACCTGAAGACACAGCAGCAATGCTGAAGTATTAACAGGAGATCTATCAATTTTTAAAATGGCCGATGCTGCTGATAAATACATGAGTCGCAGAAGTAGAATTGCAGCAGACCATTACCGCCATGACTCTGTTGTTAATGCCATAGCCCCTTTTTCTACAAGAACAAGAGAACTCACACCTCCACCTTCAATTTCTTTCCTTGCCCGCGAAGTGGCTAGACTTTCCACTCAAGTTGCAGAGGTTATTAAAAAAGTAGACGACCTTTCAACACAGTCTCATAAGATGGATATAAGGCTTACACGACTTGAAAATAGTCGAACAAGAGGCTACTCCAGGGGCAGGTCACCTTCAAGATATAGGCCAGAAGGTGCTCTTTGCTACTATCATTACAAATTTAGAGAAAAAGCTACAAGATGCCAAGGAGGTAGCTGTCGATGGGCACCCAGGGAAGCCCAACTTTCAACGTCAGGACCATCTCCTTCCGCCACTCAGGGAAACGAATCATAGGGGTTAACAGCCCCTCAAAAAAGAAATTAAAAGTGAAATTTAATAAAAAAGTGCAGTGTATAATAGTTAGTGATAAAAGTGTAAATGTTAAATATGAAAAATTAAGAAAGGAAGAAGGTAAAAGCTACTCCCTGGCAAATGAGGTTTATACTATTGCAAATAATGATACTAATTCATTGCATACTTTTATAAATAAGGTAAATTATAACAATGCTCAACTTCATGGGAATGCGATTGCTACTACTGATTTAAAACCATCTGTTTTAAACGAAAGATCTCAGTCTAGTGAACTTGAGCATTGTTTGCAATATAATAGTTTTTAAAATAAAAATCTGCATTCACAACATGGTGAAAGGCCAGTCTTTGAGCAAGAGCCATCAGCTCTTTGCAAATATACTGCGATGCCAGTTGAAAATGCAAATTTTTATAAGGGTACAATGACTCCAAAAATTATGAATGTTTTAAATATGTCCAAACCCAATCTACAATTAAACAGTCTCTACCGTATTTTTGATGCTAACTCTAAAGAGTTATATGTGATCGACTGTGGAAGTACAGTATCCATTATTAAGGCTTCAGCAGAATATAAAAAAGAACCTATTGGTTTTCTTACTGCTGCTAATGGTACTCAAATAAACATATATGATGTTAAAACAAAAAATTTAAATTTTTTATTGCGTAGAGATTATGAACATACGTTCTTAATCTGTGATGTAATTAGTAATATTTTAGGAATGGATTTTTTTCAAAAGTATAATTTTTTAATAGATTTTAGTAACCATAAAATTATTGATGCTCAGACAAGGAGCTCTTGTGATGTAATTGTAGGAAATGATGTGGAGTCTGTGCCCATAAAAAGAATTGATCATTTTGTAAATGTTACTCTATCTCCCAAATTGCCTTCCGCGCCTTCTCTTTACTCTAATCTATTATTTAATTTTAAGGAATTATTTACTGATTTATATTTAAATAATAGCTCAGAGTTATGTAATAATGGTAGTACAATGGTAAATGAAAATATAGTTAATGGTAAAAATAATGCTGGGGGTAGCAATATAAACAATTCTTCCTTTAGGTATAATAATGATAATAAAATTAAAAGTAATGGTAAAAATAGAAGTAATATAAATAATAGTGATAGCAGTGAATATAAAAATAAAGTGTTAAAATTTCCCCTTACACCCGCAGAGTATGAGGCCTTAAAAGAGTTAGTCCCATATAAATTTGAGGTAAGAGGACCTCCAATAAATATAAAAAGCAGAAGAATCTCGACATGCCTATATGACAAAGCTAAAGTGGAGATAGGCAGGTTAGTTAATGCTGGGGTCTTATCTCCTTCACATTCACCATGGGGTTTTCCAATTTCCGTTTTGCCAAAACCTTCAGGTGGAGTTCGCATTGTAGCTGACTTGAGGCTTCTTAACAAAAGAGCAGTTCGTGACAATTTTAGTTTCCAAATTTAGGGGATTTTTCAAACATACTTGCTGGTGCAAAAGTGTTTTCTGTCCTTGATCTCAAGAAGGCCTTCTATAATTTAAAAGTTCACCCCGATTGTAGAAAGTTTTTAACAATTAATACTCCATATGGTAGTTTTTCTTATAACAGTATAGTTGAAGGTTTTCATTCTAGTCCAACAAGTTTCACTAAATATATCTCCTTAATTCTTTCTCGTATTCCTAATATTTTCATCTATATTGATGACATCCTAATTGCTACTCCAACTCATGAGGAGCATTTAAAAGTCTTAGAAATGGTTTTTGATAGGTTAAATTATTTTAATTTAAAACTAAGTGCAGATAAGTGCAAAATTGCCCAACCAAAAGTTACATATCTTGGTTTTGATGTGTCGGAAGGTTTTATGCTTCCTAGTGAGGATAAAAGTCTTTCTATATTAAACATTCCAAAACCTAAGACTGTTAAGGATCTACGTTCTTTCTTAGGAAGTATAAACTATTTCAGATCTTCTCTTCCTGGAATTTCTAATATTATTTCTCCTCTTCTTTCATTTCTAAAAGGTGCTCCATACTCTCAAAGGAGAGTAAAATGGAATCCTGAGGCTGAAGAAGCATTTAATCTAGCAAAACTGACTCTTAAAAATGCTACACCTTTGGGATTTCCTTCTAATAGTGCCAAAATATCAATTTTCACAGATGCCAGTCAGACAGCCTTGGCTGGTGTAGTAGTTTCGACCGAAAATGAAAAAACTGTTCCACTTGGATTCTATAGTTATAAATTAAACCCAACTGAAATGAGCTATAGTATTTTTAGCAAGGAACTCCTTGCCTTGGTTAAAACTGTAAAAAAATTTCAACATATCGTAGAAGGACGAAAGGTAGATGTGTTTTGTGACAATCTCTCAGTCACACAGTCACTTAAAAAAGAGACTGATGCTAATCACTTGCTTGCAAGGGAGCAGCGTTACCTAACTTTCTTGTCTGAATATGATTTGAACATAACTCATATTAAATCTGAAGAGAATATAATGGCTGATTATTTGAGCAGAAATCCTGCTGAGCAGCCAACTGCAAGTTCACTGAAATTACCAGCTCCTTCAAATACTGCAGAAAATGCAGATGCAACAAGCCATTCACTCCAACTTGGAAGAGAAGACACTGTTACAGAAGTCCTTCCTGAAGCAATCTGCGATGAAGCATTGGTCACACCAGAGCTTTCTCCACAGCAGGATTCTTTAATAGAGGATGACTGTCATTCACTGTCATCTATTTTCCATATTTCATCCATTGAAGTGTTCAAACTATTTCAGTGTAAAATTGATTATAAAGAACTTCAAACAGCACAAGAAACAGATGTGCAACTTCAAAAATATTTAAACAAGCAAGAAAATACTAATCTCAAGCTGACCAAGCGAAACTATTATTATAAAAATGACCTACTGTCTTTGGTTGTCGATGAATCTATTCCACTTTCACCTCGTGTCTTTTGTTCCTGAATCTTTCATTATACCTGTTATTTCTTATTCGCATTCACTTGGGCATTTTGGAGTCAAGAAAACTCTGGCATCTCTTAGGAAGCGCTTTGTATGGAAGGATATGCCAAAATACACAAAGCAGTTTGTTCTAAGTTGTGATTCATGTCAGAGATCTAAATCATTACGCAAAATAAGCCCACCATATGAATCTTACCAGCCAGTTTCGGCAAAATTTCAGGTGGTTCATATAGATATTCTTAAAATGCCTGCATGTAAAAATTATAAATATCTTTTAACTTTAATTGATAGATTTTCTCGCTATCTCTTTGCTTTCCCCTTGAAAAACATAGAAACCTCTACAATTGTGGAGACAATTACAAGGGAGTTCTTGCCCATAGCTGGAGTGGTAGGAACTTATGTTTCGGATCGTGGTGGACAATTTACTTCTGATTTATTTACAAGTGTTTGTGAGGAGCTAGGATCCCGACATAACTTTACTTCTGCCTATACCCCTCAGAGTAATGGACTCATTGAAAACTCTCATAGAACACTATTGAGGTCTCTTAGAGCCATGCTGTCGGATGAGTTGGAAGATGTTCAAAATTATTGGTTGGATCTCCTCCCCTAGTGCTGTTATGTTTAAGAACTGCCCCATTAAACTCAGAAGGAATAACACCTGCTATATTAATGATGGGTCAAAATCCCTCCCTCCCTGGAGCTTTAATAGAGCAAGTAGAGTCCTCATTCCCACTTTCAATAAAAACATACGCAGAAAAATTGAAATTATTTTTGGGACTCCCTCTATCTCCAGAATTTTCTGCCAAAAATCCAAAAATATATGTCCCAAAGAACTTACAAGATGCGAAATTTGTTCTTGTAAAAAACCAACAATATGGCAGGAACAAACTAGAAGCAGTATACCATGGTCCCTATCCCATTGTAAAATTTTCCGGTAATAATGTTTACATAAAAAAGAATAATAAAGTTCAATGCGAAAATATTATTAATATTAAACCATATTTTAGTTTAAGTAATGAAAGTGATGAATTATGAAAATGTGATAAATAAATTGAAGGTGCTATATAAAATGCAATATAGTTTTTTTTTATATTTTTCATTTGTACATTTTTAAAAATTTTTAAGGTATACTATTTTGTTAGAATAAGTTTCCTCTACTGCTTTCATTTCCACTAATTCTTCCAATTTACTATTCTAAAAAAAAAATTTATGTAGTAGGTTGGGTATTCAGGTATGAATCTCCAAGTAACCTGGTTACTTGGAAATTCATTCTCTGGGTGTCACCATCTTGGAGTAAAATTGTATTGATGATAATTGGTTTTTGTATATATAATTTAAAATGATATCGATATAAAAGGGACGATATCGAGAATATCGATATCGTACATGCCCACATCGATATCGATGTTGATAGCGTCATTCTGAAACTAAAAGCCGGTAAAACAACACGGTTAAAAACTTGTGACTTTGTAATAGAAATTATTATATAAAATAAAAAAGTAAATTAAAGCAGAAAAACATTTTAATACACCAACTATACATAATGTTATAATTAAGATAAAAAAAATTCTGAAAAGGTAAGAAATAAATAGTTCTATATTATCTGAAGCTCTAGGCCAGCAGACCCTAAGCTAAGTAAGACCCTAGAGCTAGCCAGCATCATAAGCAAGACCTTAATTTTGCATATATATATATATATATATATATATATATATATATATATATATATATATATATATATATATATATATATATATATATATATATATATATATATATATATATATATATATATATTTAAAATGAGCCATGACTCCTTAAATTTATATCAGGCTATTATTAAATGATGAATAATATAATAACGTCTTATGAAAGGAACAAAGGAATACGAGAATAAAGGTCCTTATAAGGGGAGCTTATATTAAGAACAAACTTGATTGGTAGATTCAAAAAGAGTGTCTGGGAGAAACGAGAAGAAGAAGACGAGAGAGAGTTTGTAAGGCCACGATATAGGGCCATGAAATAATGTGAGTTTGATGTGATTTGCAATCAGAACTTGCGTAGTGAGTGCTCAATAAACTGTAGAACTTATGACTAACCTTGCCTGAATCCCGTAGTAGTGAAGATTGAATAATATTTACGTAATGGCGGAAATTTGACTGTGCTATATTGTTAATTTAAGAAATAAACATAATAAGCGAGCAAAGTTATTTCTTAACCCTATACTTCTTAATAAACCGCGCAATTGCACGATAAGTGAAAATCTTGGTGACCGAAAGAGTAACACTTGCAATACTGCAAATTGAATAGACAGTGATTTTTTTTAGCCACGGAGTAAAGAAGGTGGAGGTGAAACAAACAGACACCTAAGAAAATAAAGAAAAGTGTAATTTCAAGAGATCACAAGGAAAAGGTTACATAATGTCAAGCATTAGAAAAACTCCTCCAAAAGCAAGATCCACTAGGGGAAAGGGGAAACGGAAAGTCCCAAAAGAAGCCAATGTATTCCATAGAAGGGAAATGCCCTCTCCACCACCAAACGACAATGACTCTTTTAGCAAGAGAGAGAATTCTTCCTCTCGAGTCTCAACTTCAAGACACAAGATCAGAGGAATAGAATCCCAAAACTCTCTAATTCTCCCCCAAGACTGAAGTTCACCCACCAACGGCCATTATATTCAAGCGATTTGCCCCGATTTGACGAAACAGTCGCAATCAACTGGATAAAAACCATAAACAACATATTTAAATTGTATTCCATCCATTACCCTAAGGAGATGGTAAAATTGTTATCTCTATTTTACCCACTGCACTAATTGCTAAATTAAAATTCCCTTTGAACATCAATTGTTAAAGCGATTTGCTACAGGTCATAGGAGCAATATATGCACCATGCCTCAGAAAAAGTGTACGCTTGGTTTTCAAACATGGACTAAAGCCAGAGAAGAGACCATCCGAATATTTGGAACGAGTTAGAAGTGCGTTGGGACACTCGAATTATTCTTTTCTGTTGAACAACGACGCGAGGTTCATGACAGAACTGTTTTTATTATACAAATTTCGCTGCAAACTATGATCGAGAACGCACAAATAGAATAATTGGTGTGAGTAGCAGAGAGTATGTATCGAATGTTTTGCACTCCCGAAGGATCGCAATACCCCTTCCCCCAAAAGAAGCAAAGGATGGGGGAAAGTGTTCTCCTTGCGGGAAGGCATGATGCGCGAGACTGCTAAATCCGGTGAACAAGAAAGAATTAAAGACAACGAATATATAAGGGAATTAATAAAAAGTCAATTCAGAAAGTATGAAACAAATTAAGGATGTTTCGAGAAACGTAAATTACATAGCCAGAATAAAAGTACAGGACCGCTATGAAAGGAAAAATTCAAGAGGATAAGGTTGATAAGGTAGAAGTGTTAAAGGCGAATGTTACGATGCCCATTTTAGGTTTAGATTTCTTATGTAGTAACTTTATATTAAATTTTAAGGAAAACATTAATTGATGCAGAAACAAATTTTAATATTGAAATAGTTGGTAACTCTCGTAATAATAATGAAATCTTAGTAAGCTTCCTGACTGTATTCTTAAATAATCTTATAATTTACCAATCAATCCTATTCTATGTCTTGTTTAACTTATTGATACTTTTAAATATTCATTTGAAAACACTTATCTAAAATTGAACTCGAAATTAAAAATTGAGCAAATGAATGAATGGACGAAATTTGGCAAGAATGGTAGTACAAGAAGAAGGATGAATGAAAAGTGTGACGTCACGGTCGTAGAAAGTCCTCTACCGGACACGGTTCAGCAAAAGCTAATAAAATAATAAGGCACGGCGGCTCCCTGCTGGTCTAAACAATAAAACAAAGTCACAGCTGCAAAAGTTCCACGAAGCAGGAGTGATAAGAAGCAACAGCGAGTGAGGTTTCTCATAAATATTTTTAAAAAAAGACGAGACGGAGGTGAGAGTAATTGCAGCCTTGAGGCAACTAAATGAAATTTCAATTAGATTGTTACGCGCTCCCAAACCTCGGGGACGTAGCAAACATAATTGCAAAATGCAAAATCTTTACCGAACTTGAACCTAATAAAAGCTTTTTATAATCTTCTATTGGGTGAGGAAAGTAAGAAATACTTCACAATAAATACTCCTTTAGGTAGTTTTAGCTACAACACAATTATCGAGGGGTATTGCAATTCAGCAGGTGCATATCTCAGATTTATGCACATATTGCTGGCTGACCTTTCACAGGCGTTTGTGTACTTAGACGAAATACTAATTGCTACCGAAGGGGAAGAAGAGCAAAAACATATATTGGAGAAGGTGCTGGAACAATTTTCTTTCTGCAAAATTTATATAAATGGATCAAAGAGCATGACTGGTGAAAGGCAGGTAACCTTCCTAGGATGTGACATTTCCAGCTGCAGCATGAAATCGAATACTGAGAGAGTCGACGTTATTAAGAGAATTTCAAAAGCCTAAGATGATTAAGCAACTCAATTTCTAGGGTCCGCTAAATTTTTCCGTTTTTGCATTCCGAAATTTGGCTCATATCCTAGAACCACTAACGTGTGAATTGTGAGGGAAACCTTTCACTTCTAGAAAAATAAAGTGGAAGCGCGATTCCGAGTTAACAATTGGAGATAAGTTAACTTTGCAAGATGCAGTTGAGCTAGGGTACCCAGAAGGAGATACTCCTCTAATTATCTACATCGATGCTAGTGATGTTGCTACTGCAGGTATCTTCTGGATAGGAATTGAGTCTAAAGCTAAAAGATTAATAAACTGTCCCCTACTTTCAGACTCTCTTAACCCCCTATCTCTGCGACGTGACGTTGGCGCACTATCTCTTTTCTATAGGTACTACAATGGCAGGTGCTCGAGGTAATTGGCCTCTCGCATTCCTCCACGGTTGCGTCGTTCTCGTTGCACAAGGGGTAACCTACTTCCGCACGAATTTTGTGTGGATGTAGGAAACCCCAGGCTAGCCCAGTTGTGGTGCCTCCTTCTTTCCAGCCACCTCTGTTCTGTGGAACTCTCTACCATCATCTATTTTTCCGCCTGTATTTAATATTCCACTCTTTCAAGGCTTCCGTCTACGCCCACCTGAGGGTTGTGCTTTATCTTCAAGTTTCTACTAATCATAGAAAAAGGATAGGTTGTTAGGTAATACAGCTTCCTTAAATATTTTTGTTTTCAAGTTTTCCCATCCAGCTACCAATATAGACAGATGCAATAGATTCTAGCTAGCAGTATGGGAAAGTAAGGGTCACCACCACTCCCCACAATGAAAGCTGATAACGCAATCAAAAATGGACAAAATTGCTCGCTTACACTGTTGGGAAGCCAAACAAACCACAAATGGTGTAACTGTGGCGAACAAATGGTAGATTCAGTTGGGTTACTTTTATATAAATGTCCTTTCA
This sequence comes from Armadillidium nasatum, assembly GCA_009176605.1. Taxonomy (NCBI): domain Eukaryota; kingdom Metazoa; phylum Arthropoda; class Malacostraca; order Isopoda; family Armadillidiidae; genus Armadillidium; species Armadillidium nasatum. The sequence goes on from SEYY01019968.1 coordinate 48,695, forward strand.
AATCCCTCTATAACCCCATTAAATTATAAAAATAGGAAGGAAGGACATCTTCCTGAATAACTGTTAAAAAAATAGAAGAGTAATTACGTGAGAAAATGTTCTCTAAAAACTATGGTAATGTAGAGACGCTAGTATTTATTTTTTTGCATGTTACTACCACTTATGGGTAGAGCTCTTTTCGAGAAACTAGTGATGGAACGATTCATCGTTACCGTCAAAATCGGCATATTTTTCTCAATCGTCATCGTCAATTTTCTGTCGATTATTTTTCTGATTAATTTAGATATATTGGCTTATAACTCAAATTCACTCCAAGACAAAATCGAATTACCACATAAATTGGAGAAAAGATTATTTTGCATCAAATTAAGAGTTCATAATTTAAAGTTCTAGAATTTTGCATGTCTGTCCATGTTGTCACATATTAAATTTTTTAAACTTAATGTTCTGAAGATACTACAGGATGTCCCACTCGTTTTCGGTTCAAGATATGCAATTACAAATATCAAAGTACTGGTAATAAGGTAATAAAATTTGCATATGAACATCTTCAATTCGTTAGTAAATCATTTGAATGACAAGGAACACCATTCTGGCTAATTTAGCAGGATAGCGTCACTTGCCAAATGTCCATCGTCATCATGTACGAAGTTGAGTCCTTCTTTGAAGATGGGTATTTTTCAAGAGACTTTTGTCACCAAGGTCGATTGACCTTACCCAGCCGGATTTCTTATGGGGTATGCTGAAAGGGAAAGTATCTCAATAAGTCATGTACTCTCATGCAACTGAAACGCATTCGATAGGTAATTGACGCTGACTCCCATTATGTTGACGCCAACCATCCGTAACATGGAAAAGCGTGTTCAGGCATGTCTTTATGCTAATGACGATCACTTCCAAAGTTTGTTGTGATGTCAGTACGATTCTCGCTCACCAAGGTTTGTTCGTAGCAAGTTTTATTAATTTATGATCACTACTTTGATATCTATAAGAGTACATCTGGAACCGAGAACAAGTGGGAAATTCTGTATTATACTATATATTAAAATTACTTGTATTTACACATTTGAGTAAAGAATAAAGAAAAGGCAATTTAATTCTTCTTTATTATAAAATTGTTAAATTTATTAAAATAATGAAAATTTTTATAATATACTTTTTCAGTTTCATCGTCACCGTCAAAAACTTCTTAATCGTCCCATCACTACGAGAAACCCAACCAATCCCGAGCCTAACGTAGATCCCACAGATTTACAGATATCAGTACTAATATTTTCCTATTTAACAACAATGAAGAAAGCGTTTAATAACATCATAAACCAAATAAAAAGCATGGCATTTGAAAAAGGAGGATAGTTCCCCCTTTACTATTAGGTAAAAATTTATATAACTACAAATGGACAAAAAAAAATTTACAAAGTTAAATTTACTTAAATCGGTGAAGGCCTAATACTCAGTCATTGCTCGTTTTTTTAGTATATGGAAACAATCAATACCCTTCAAAAATTCAATTCGTTAAATAAATCACAAAATACATTAAAAAAAAATAGATTAAAATACAAGAGACTTTCTTAACAATCTAGATATGTCCATTAGCTAAAAGCTTCCAAATCTATATATTAAGATACTTTTTAGGGAGAAAAGAGGTTTACAGTAGAAAAAAGCTTCTGAGATATGGAATTATCCTCTTCTCTCTAATTTTCATAGTGACTTTGTTACATACTTATTTTTTAACAATTACTATTAACTAAAACTTCCAAAACTGTAGTTTGACAATAAGAGATTGAAATTAAAACTTTTAAATATACTCTGGTTTGAACCAGGGATTTTAGAGCTTCGAATATACTAACAAGCAAGGAGATCGAGGAAGTTGTCAGTATTAAAGAAAAATAAATTTTGCGCCAGAGAACTCTACTCTATTTCATAAAGGATATTAGTATGAAAAATTTTGATGATCAGTCACAGATATTACAATTTACTCCAGTATGTAAATAGTTTAATTAAAGTGGCCCGAATCTGATGGCAATAGGAATGATTCTTCAAATTTTTCTGAAAGTTTTTTAAACTAGAATCTATTTATGGTAGAATAACAAAATATATGAGCTTGTAATTAGAATAGGATTTGCTGCTTAAGGCGAAAAAAAAATCAAAGCTAATATCATAGCATTGCTAAAAGCGTATCAAAATACATTTTAAAAACAGAAATGTTGGTTAATTAAAATATATTTGTTAGCAGAGATTGTTATTGTAGCTTTTGCTCTTGAGTGATAAAAACAGTCATTTAAAAAAAAAGCCCATTAAATAATTATAAATAAGATATTTTCATGATTAAAGTTGCACCCACTTCGCAGCCCACTTTGAAGCCATATACACCTCCTACCTTGTTTTTCTGGATTTGAAACCATAGTATAAGAAAAACCAAATCGGTATAGTTGGTGGCAAGAAACAACCTAATCCAGATATCACCTCACAAAACTAGTTAATAATATAGCCTTTCCTCCGACATTTAAGACTTTTCTCAATGCCTAAACACGTTGAATATTTCATCTAAGCACACTACTCAAGAATGCAATTTTTTTAAAAAAATTATTTTAAATGATATGGGCGTTTTGTTCTTAATAATGCATTAGCCTATTAGGGAAATATTAACAGTGAATAAAAACAAATATTTCAAAAATGAGTAACTGCTATAACATACCTCTACAACATTCGTATAGAGATATGAAATAAGGACTGTAAAGACTTCAATAGAAAAACGATGTAATGTCACTATAGGAATGGAACAACTTTCATTACTATCTTCATTATACCATTGCGTTTCATTAAAGTGGTCTTTAATTAAAGCCTTAAAATATTCACTTCTATGGCAGAAAAATACCTGAAAAATAAAATATATAATAATAATAATAATAATAATAATAATAATAATAAGTATAATAATAATAATATAAGTATAATAATAGACAAGGTAAATAAGTAAATTTAAACCTTGTGACACATAAACTGTAGACCTTGAACAATAAAGCAAACGTCAGCAAAGACAGGAATCTCTCGATGACAGAAGGGCATTTCTGTCGGCCAAACCCTTAATTCAGGAGGCAACGTTGACTGAACAAGTTCTCTGAAATCTGTTTCAACCCCATTATTAGAGTCTTCAGGTTCTATGACAACCATAGTAATTTGAACACGGCCTTGTTTTTCTATCTCTAAAATAATAAAATTTTTGCCATTAAATAAAAGTATCAATAAATAAAAAGAAATACAATTCTCTAAATATATGTAATAAACTGCTTTTCCTATTTCTATTTTTTTTTATTTTTAAAACAATTTAACCTTATTATTCCATGTACCTTTCTTTAAAGTTAATAAAGATTTCGTTACCACCAAAAAACTTTTACCTAGTGTCTTGAGAAGATATAATTTTGAACAAAAATAAAAAAAAATTTGAATTTACTAATTAAGTTCAAAGAATAAAACGGGAAAACTATAGAAGGAAAAAAAATTTACGCTAAATGTTTTTTGAAAGTTTAAAAGAAAAGATGGGGGTGTAAACTGGTGTTTCTAAACGGTATATTAATTGAACACCCCCTCCCCCCCTTTCCAAAAAAATATACTTATAATGACTAACATATTAAGAAATGAATAAAGTCAATGGAACTTTGAACAATTTATCAACATTTCTAACAAAATCGGAAGAATTTTCAAGAAATCTGAGTCGCAACAATTAAATGAAAAAATCTAAACTACTATTTAATTTGGGATATTCGGTTATTACACGAATCTGTCTACATGCGTCTTGACTCGCTTGAACAAGTATACAAACAAAAAAAAATTCTAAAATTGTTTATGTAAAAAGTTAATTTTATGAAAGAAAAAATTCAAGACAATCTAGAAATCACACATTTAAAGCAATTATAAAAAAAATTTATACATTTCTTAAAGTCAAAAAGATACACTTGTTTTAATCTTTGAAGTTTCCCTCTTATATTGTGAATAATTTCCTTTACAAATGTATAAATTTCTCTTATAATATTTGAAAGTTTAGAGAAAAGATTTAAATTGTATTTTCCTATTGCTGAATCCAAATTCATCAAATCCAAATTTTAAATAATCAAAATTTAAAGACGTGAATAATCGCTTATATCTGCATAACTTTCCCTATAATAACAGCAAAGGCTTCTCATTACTCTTTAAAGTTCAAGTTTCAATGTAATTTACCCTCGATTTAGAATAACAATAAATGCACATTTTTGCGTGATAACACTTTTGCTCATTGTTAGTACTGTTTATATATATATATATATATATATATATATATATATATATATATATATATATATATATATATATATATATATATATATATATATATATATATATATATATATATATATATATATATATATATATATATATATATATATATATATATATATATATATATATATATATATATATATATATATATATATATATATATATAGATATTATATTGGCTGTCGTCGTGAGTGGAGGTGTTTAAACCAGAAGGGAAAAGAAAAGATAGAAGAATCAGATGGAAGAGAAGAGAAGAGTAGAGAAGAAAAGTGAAGAGAAAAGAAAAGAAGAGAAGAGAAGAAAATTGGAAGGATTGTTTAGAGTACGCTGTAGAATTGTACTGAAAGAAAATTATTTTTCGAACTTAAAAATAATAACAGATTTATTTTAAAATAATTTTTCAAAAATATTTTCATAAAACAAAATTTAATAAATCGCAATTAACTTATTATCAAAATTTTGTGGAGGAGCAACAAAACTTTCAAATAACATACTTTCGGCTTAAGTGAAAATTTCAACATTAGCATTACGAATATAAAATTTAAAACACGAGATTGGATTGGGCGACATCGCTGAATCATGAAGAATAGTTCTTCGCATGGTTCTAGGGGCTGGGATTCCTTTTAACCAGGTTTTTTTTGTCTTCCCATATACGACTGCAGGAATTTTCCTGCAGTTGACGCCACCCTGCCTTATGCGGGATACGGTGTGATATATATATATATATATATATATATATATATATATATATATATATATATATATATATATATATATATATATATATATATATATATATATATATATATATATATATAATATATATATATATATATATATATATATATATATATATATATATATACAAAACCTAACATTCATTTACCGAGATTTATAAATTCTACAACTATAAGGTAAGAATAACTTTTTCAAGCACAACCTTATCATCATTTATCCACAAAAATATTCAATTCTGAAATACAACAAGCCACACTCCATAACTTATGAGCAACGATCATACAGTTACTCTCTTAAATTATTCGAATTAGCACAATTTCACAATCTATTATAGCTGGCAACTTTAATGCACACTACTCTGTCTGGCTCAACACACACATTCACAACCAACATAACCAAAACCCTACTGCTTTAGACAACTCAAATTCTGCTCCTACCATATTCAAAATTTATACAATCTAATAAACTATTCACACACTCTACGCAGACCATATTCTTATACTAATCAATTAGAGACAAATAATCACCCAACACACATATACTTCAAAAGAACCTATTTAAAAAAAAAAAAAAAAATGCAAAATAGCATGAATTAAGGCTATATCTCTACTCTTTCCAAACCACGGACTCTACTTCCCTTACCAAAGCAATATGGCATTATGATAAATTAAGAGAAAAGATATCTATAAAATATATTCCCCACCACCACCGCAAACACATCAATCCCAATTTTCCTTCAGAAATCGACTCCCTTCATTAAGCTACAATATAAACAAAACAGAGAAAACTCAAGACCAGATAAATCAAATCATGGGTCTCAACGAAATCAACAATCAAATACACAAAAAATAATAATAATTCTCCCAATCTCTAGATCATAAAATAAACACAACCAAATTACACCATACCAAAATTTAAAAAAAAAAAAAAAAAAAAAATTTCTCAGACAAAACCAGCACCAACTCACGAACCAATCTGCAGTCATAAAAATACTCAACGCCAAAACTCAATGCAAAACTGATATACCCCACTTTTCAAAAATCAATCAAACCCACAAAAGTAACACAAAATACTTAAAAAATTAAAACCCTACCAAGAAGAACCATTTATTCACCAGAGGTAACTAACATCATCAAAAATCTCAAAAGCTCAATTTGAAGGCCCAGACCACATATCCAACATTCATCTTAAACATCTGGAACCTAACACAATCACAGCCCTAACATAAATATTAAACGTTGAATGTTTAAGTGACATTTTATACTTTCTCCAAAAGCAAATCCACTGGTACCAATGTTAAAAATAAACACCCAGCATATCACCTCCTACAGAACCAAATCCATAATTTCCACAGTATCCAGAGGATTTGAAAAACTAATTCTCCTCAAATCCTCTTGTCAGACTCAAAATGCGACTTCTAAGAAACTCCTCTCATATTTTTACGGGTTTGAACAAAAAAAAACAAAAAAAATCTCTGAAACAATAAACATCAAAAAGGCATTCGATACAGTCTACTGTCACCTTTTCCTAGGCAAAATGATAAACATAAATCTTCCCTTAAAAAAATAAATAAAAAATAAAAAAATAGCATATTTTTTCTTGGATCACCATTCATCTCAAACATATGAACAAAATAAAGTAACCCAAAACACTTGTTCTAACACTCACTCATTTTAATCTCTTAATGCACGACCTACTCAATCCTATATTTTATCTCCATAAACATCGATAGGTACGCTGACAACTTCACTTTCACTACAACTGTTGGGGTAACAAGAGAATTTTTCTTTGGGGAGGTTCTGTCCTATCCCCAAAATTTTTTCTCTTTTTCATTAATGACTTATCTGTTACTTCATCTCCTATCCACTCCACCCTACATTATTCTTTTCCCAACAGCAATTAATAGATGCAAGGAGGGTAGCCTTGGAGCAACTGACCTCTGATCTTTCTCGCATTTCAAATTGGGGCAGAGAAAACATGGTCGTTTTCAATGCCTCAAAAACTCAATTTCTCCATCTTTCTACTTAACACAATCTTCCAGACAACTATGATATCTTCTTTGAAAACACATCTCAAGCCTTCATCTCTCCTTAATATTCTCAGTGTTTTTATTTCTCGTGATCTTATCTTTCTTGGAAAGACCACATTACTTCTCTCTCTAAACAAGCTTCTAAGAGGTTAGGTGTTCTGAGGCGCCTTCAGAATTTTTCACTCCACCCCCAGATGCTTGCTCTGTATAGGGGTGTTGTTCGCCCCTGTATGGAGTATGCGTCACACATCTGGGGTGGTTCCACTCATATAGCTCTCCTCGAGAAGGTGGAGTCTTGGGCTTTTCGTCTTAACTCTTCTGCTCCCACTAATTCTCTCCAGTCTCATTCTGCTCGTCGAACTGTTCACTCTCTCGAAACTATAGCTATTACAATGAAAACTGCTCTTCTGAACTCTCCCGTCGCATACCTCCTCCACTGAGAAGGACTCGTGCGACACGCATTTCTACACACACTCATCCCTTCTGTGTTCAACTCTTTGGCCCCAGACTTAACCGCCATGCTCAATCTTACGTGTACTCTACTGGTAGAGTCTGGAACACACTCCCTTCTCTATTTTCCCAACTTCCTATGACTCACACACCTTTAAACGCTGTGTATCGGGACATGTCGGCCTTTTAAACTGACCCGATTTCTGAATTGTTCCCTAACTCTGGTGGTTTGGTAGGCCTTTGGCTTTTGCTCACCAGAGGTAATATATATATATATATATATATATATATATATATATATATATATATATATATATATATATATATATATATATATATATATATATATATATATATATATATATATATATATATATATATATTATATATATTATATATTATATAAATAAATATATTATATTAATTATTATTAAATTAAATTATTTTATTATTTTATTATTTTTTTTATTTTTTTTTTTTTTTTTTTTATATGGATTGCAACCAACTTTAGTGCTATTTTGTTCAGTGAAATTGCATGTAATTCTATAACGTATTAGTAATATCTTAGGAAAGAGTTTTCTCTTGACCTCAGTAGACCTCCTCAATGCCTACCACCCTTGAAATTGAAGAAGAATCACAACCTTATCTTGCATTTCAAACTCCAAAACGCCAATGCTGTCCCACTAGACTGAACTTTGACCGATCAAATGCACCTCCCGTCTTTGCACAAACAATGGTACTAGCTCTCTCTCTCTCCTCTTGGGAACTGCTTGTAAAGTTTCCTTGACAACGTTTTAATAGTTGATCACTCCATACTCTCTCACTTCGAAAACATCACAAAAGTTTTCGAAGCTTTTCAAAAAAAAGCCAATCTCAGCATCAAACTCTCTAAATGTAATTTTCTTGGAACAAGTGTTCTTTTTACTGAAATCCGCTCCCTTATGGGCTTTCTAAATTATTTTAACCATTCAATCAAAGATTTTGCTATTATTGCTAAACCAATCACTTCTCTATTATGTAAGAATGCACAATTTGTATGGAACCCCGAACAACAATTAGCCTTCAATATCCTAAAACAATCCTTAATTCTACACCCACAATTAGCTTTCCCTGACTATAATAAAACCTTTTTTTCGTCAATACTGAAGCTTCTCATAAGAGTATAGGGGACATTCTTTAACAACTCAATGACGCTGGAAAAGAAATCCCTCTCTCTTTTGTTAGTCATTCCCTCTCTTAACTAATTACAGCCCATTTGAGCAAAAGCCCTAGGAATAATATTCACTATCTAAATCCTGTCACACCATTCTGGGTTATCCACTCACCATCATAACTGACAGAACAAACCTATTTTGCCACAAAGAACTCACAGGTAGACTCGAACGCTGGAACCTATTTATCCTAAGTTTTAATCCACAAATAGAATATTAGAATATAAAGCTGGAAAACTTAACTTTATACCTGATTATGCAAGTTGCAATCCATCACCTTGCTACCCACCTCACACCTCTAACCAAATCTCTTCTCCTCACATGAGGAACTTTTACGACAGAACAAGCAAACTGCCCTCGTTTAGGACCTCTTTATAAAGTATCCAACTTTCTCATTCTTCACCAACTCCGTCTCACCTCCCTCTTTGTTTACATGTTATTATGCAAGATGTTCTATACTATAAAACTCCTACTGGTTGTTATTTACTCGAAGTATCTGACTATGTTACACGGTCGTCGATCACAATCACTCGAGTTTAGCTTCAGGACATTGTGGTTCTGACAGAACCAAACATCGCTTATAAGAAAGATACACCTTCCCAAAACTACACACCTTCATTAAACGATTTTGCACCAATTGCAATTCCTACAATAGGGTAAAGGGCACCATACATAAACTCGCTCCTATCAAAGAATATCCCCTAGCTCTGGAACCCTTTTTAAGGGTTCACTACGATATCTTAGTCCATATCCCACCTTGCCAAATATCACAGTCTAAATACATTCTCATTTTTAAAGACCAACTTACAAGATATGCAGAATTAGTTCCACTTAAACAAGACACTTCTAAAGATGCGGCACAAGCTCTCCTCAAACGCATAATTACTAGACATAGCACACAAGAAGTCCTATTGTCAGACTTAGCTCCAGAATTCAGGTCTCAGTTTTTTAGAAGGGTTCAATCTTAAAAATTTTCGTTTAATTTTTGACTAAGTTCTACGAAATTTGCAGGGTATATGCATTTCAATGCGCTAAAAAAAAGGTCGGCTTTTGACGTTTTTCTGTAAGTATAACGCTTTGTAAATTTTTTTTTGTGGAAAATCTACCCTTGAAAAAGTGAACAGCGGGAAAAACCACTGGTCGGAATAACCTAAAAATTTAACTGTATATTCACAAATGTATTAGCTCGAACGCTAGGATACGATTTTTGATATTTGCTTTAGAAAAAAGTTACATGCCCTTGTCTGTTCAATATTTTTTAAAATTTTGGAAAATTTACCCTTCCAGCCATAAAAATTAAAAAATAAAAAAATAAAAAAAAAATACACCAACAACTTTTTTTATTTTAAGCAGTTGTTTAGAGATACAAAGCTGCAACTTAAAACTAGATACACATGACCCTAAGAATAAAAATTGTATGCTTCCCCACTACACCAATTCATCACTTACAAACTAAATTGCATATAAGACCACTTAGTCATGACTGATTGTTAATTATACAGTAAGTCTATAGATCACCCACTACACCGAACACTCCAGTATTCATCCACACCAAGAACAAAAATACTACAAAACTTCTCCTTCCCTATTCTCCAAACATACTCATCGTTAAACATTTCCCCAGATAACTCAAAAAGTAATCTCTGTATAACCAAACACATTCAACAGAAATTTCACCTACAAAACAATCTTTGCACCAAAAAAAACTCGTACAACAGTTACACAACTTCACTCTGACCACTACCCTTCCCTTCATAAATATAAGTTCGGAATAAATATATCATTTTACTCCCGCTGCCAAATGTCTCTCCACAACTCAGTTAACACTAGATACCTTACTTATAGAAAAAACCACTGGCGAAGGATCCCAACTAACGTAATACTCAACCACACTATTACTTCGCTGGAGGACCTCTCGTTTGAGCCTTCCCAAGTGGCATAATCTCTTGGGGAAGCCCCAATTTTTACAAAGAAGCGTCGGGAGAAGCAAGTATATATATATATATATATATATATATATATATATATATATATATATATATATATATATATATATATATATATATATATATATATATATATATATATATATATATATATATATATATATATATATATATTTATATATTATATATTTATATATATATATAACTGTCTCACCTTAAACATAAATGAACAGAAATTTTAAATTTTATAATATATCTCAATATTCATTCTCTTACTCTAAGGAAACTAAATAAGTAAATGAATTATTAATAATAAAAGAAAAATATTTTAAAACAAATACTGATAAAAAAAGAAGCTTAAAAACTATAAAAAATCAGTTACTTTTCACCTTAAATGGAAACATTAGGCCAACTCACGTAAGAATTTAGCCCGATGAATGGCTTCATCCAATTCAGTTTTAAACTTTGGAAGTTTGAAATTATTCGCTACTGTCAGGCAAATGTCTGTCATTTCTAATGAACATTCAAACCTCCCAGTATAAATATATTTCATAACTTTTTCAACTGCTGTAGGGTCAACCTATAAAATAATAATATTAACAATAATAATAATAATGAAAAAGCGCTTACTTGGATACGTAATCATATTCAATATAAAGAAGTTGTGAAGATGCTCTCTGTCATTGATACGAAAATACTGTATACTGGAGTAAAATACAATGTTTTAGCTTACCTTAGCAACACATGTTCACCTGATACACTAAAGCCAAAAAGGTTTCTTTGTGCGGCTGAATATAAAATTATTTAAAAAAAAATATGAAATTTAATTATTTCTATCATTTTCGTGCAAGCTGCTCTAGATAAACTGGTCTGATTGAATCTTTTTCTTTTCAAAAGAAAAATCTATAATTATTTAACATGGAATTGTAAAATTGTAATTGCTTCAGTTATAAGTTTTGTTTGATATTCTTTTACTTCAATCGAGATTGTGTACAGAATGCCGGCTTGCGCAGGCGTAGATTTTCTATGTACCTAATTAATGTCAATGGCTTACGCCATAAATTCAAATCCATGAAATATCATCTCTCTAGTTTTAATCATAACCTTTTGTTCTTGTCTGAAATCTAGATATCAAAAGATTCATCTCAGGGGCTAACTAGCAATTTTGAATGCAAAAAAAAAACAAAAAAAAAAACGCACGCACGTACAAAGATATACACCCTCAATACAGCCTGGGTGTATTTTATAGAGAATTACTGATACACAGCTGTTGACCTATCAAGCTCTCGTGACAATGATTAATATGAATTTAGACCAACCTACAGAAAAACTCGGGTTCAATCTACGAAATGAGAACGACTCCCGACTAATATAAACAATTTATTAAGAAAATTTACAGCATCTGCAGCACTACATCCAACTGCATACTCTACCATGCATACAATTATCCACGCATGACAGCGCACACACCAAATGCTGAAATACTTACAGAATATTTAACTGATGCTGTTTATGACTGACTATTTACAACTATAAAAATATGCAAATCAGGTCGTAACACTACCAACTGAAATATTTCTAGCACACAAAAATATAAATATTTCTATATGACCAAGAGACTTGCCAAAAAAACAGATTATTTCATAAACAAATATTAATATTTGTATAGTATGATTATATATAATTTATTCTCTTAATCACATATACAAACATTTCCGTATGACTTATTAATTAAACAAAATGATTATCACATATTCAAATATAAATATTTGCATATGGCTTATATAAAAGAAATTTTATCACATATACAAATATAAATATTTGTATATGGCTTAATTTGAAGATTTGTTTTCACATATACAAATTTAAATATCTGTATCTGGCTTAATTAGAAGAATTTTTATTACATATACAAATAAAAATATTTGTATACGACTTAATTCGAATTCTACACTACAGGAATTATAATTATTAATGAATGCTGTTTCATATATAATAATTATAGGTAAGTATACCGTTGTACGTCGTGTATTATTTTAAAAATTGGACCCTGCCCTTAATTAATTGAATATTTGGGTTTTTCCTTGTACCAGAGAAATCGCTCGCAAAAGCTTGTTCGTTAAACTGAATACAAACAACCAATGACTATTCAAAGACGGTACTAACAAGCATATACATACCCCTTCATTCAGCAATTAGAATGGAGACAAGAATGAGACAAGATTATGTTCTTTTCAGACGAATACAGTTATTACATTTAAATATATTTCTCTGCTCTAATAGACAATAATGGAAAAACTGAGAATATCAGTTGCTCTCCACACTCGTCTGATCTTAACCTTTATTTCATCCCCATATTCGTTCCTATAAACAAATAACTTAAATAATTTCACTCTGGTGTAAAAATTACTCCATACAATAATTAATAAAGTTTACCTAACCCACACATAATTTACTACTTCTCCTTACGAGGGAGCTACCGAATATTCTACTGGAATAAAGGTTTCAAAAATATATAAAAAATATTTAAAAAAAAAAAAAAAAAAAAAAAAAAAAAAAAAAAAAAAAAACTTTTATAAAAAAAAAAAAAAAAAAAAAAAAAAAAAAAAAAAAAAAAAAAAAAAAAAAAAAAAAAAAGCAAGCAAGCTATTTTATAAAATACTTAACTCCCATAAAACAAAAAGAGAATGAGAAGGAGTTCCCAAGTAGACTTGTTGCAGATTATTACAATATAGTATAATAGTATCTTTAGAACATTGATTTTAAAAATTTTAATACATTGAGAACATGGACAGACATGCAAAATTCTAGTACTTTAAATTTAGAGCTCTTAAATTTGATGCAGAAACAATCTTTTCTCCAGTTTTTGGGGTAATTCAATTTCATCTTGGAGAGTATATTTGGCCCCCACTACTAAACAGCCCTTCACTCTCAGTAGAAAAGGGTGAAGCCGAGATATTTATAAGCCAATATATGTAAATTAATCAAAAAAATAATTAGTAGAAAATTGATGATGATTGAGAAAAAATATGCCGATTTTGCAGATTAATCAACCCATCACTAGTTGTCATGAATATTTTTAATATACAAAGATAGATATATAATATTTTAAATTTATAATTGGCAGTACGATGAATTTTACAATCTGCACTTTTGAATTTGACAACTGTCAGGTGTAAGAAGTAATTTGTAATTATGTTTTCTTGGATTTTAGGGGGTCGCGAGGCTTAAAGGGTTGAGAAACGCTAATCTATACTATCGATATTACAACTGGCCAATGCTCTTTTGAACTCTCCCGTAGCATACCTCCTTCAATGAGAAAGAACTGGCATAACACGCCATTCTACACAGTCTCATCCTTTCTCTGTCCAACTCTCTGACACCAAACTTAACAGTTTTTCTCAATCTTACATGTCCTCTACTGGTAAAGTCTGGAACACAATCTCTTAATGTTTTCCCAACTTTCCTTATCTTGCCCATTTTCAACTGCCATGTATCTGGGGCATGTCAACCTGCAACCAGGTTTCGGTATTGCCCCAACTCTGGTGGAAATTGGTAGGACTCTGACATTTGTTCACCAGAGTATATATATATATATATATATATATATATATATATATATATATATATATATATATATATATATATATATATATATATATATATATATATATATATATATATATATATATATATATATATATATATATATATATATTATATATATATATATATATATATATATATATATATATATATATATACGTCAAACGGGGGGAAATGGGTCACCTGGGGAAAAATGAGTCAAAATCACCTTTTTTTTTTTTTACATTTTTTTTAGTTTATTTAATCATTTATTTTATTTTTTTTTACTTATATTATGGTACAATAACATGTAATGTAGTTTAAGGTGAAAATTAGTGCAAAACCTTATCCTATAATTTAAAAAAAAATTTCTTTTTTTAGTTCAGAAAATTTAAAAATTTGAGGCCATTTTTTTTTTTGTAAAAGTGTAAGATATTGGCGAGAGAAAATCGTAACACTTAGGAATACTTACGCAAGAACATCCATTAATAACATCCCTAAGGTAAGCTATACTTGAATATATTTCAAATTCTATGCGTAGTTTTAAGGAAAAACATTGATTTTTACTCTGGGGTAAAATGGGTCACTCACTTTTTGAAATAATAATAGAGTTTTAGTAATGATTTTTTTTTTATTCTTCAACTTACAGATGCGACGTCACTATGAAAAGAAAGAGGGGACAAGAAGAATTATGTACAGGCAGGATGATATTGCCAGAGCCATGATTGATGTTCAAAAAGGGATGTCAATTCGGGCAGCAGCAACTAAAAATAACGTACCACATGAAACACTCAGAAGACGTTTAAGTGGGAACGTAGCAAATCCTGGACGTTCTGGGAGAGGTACAGTGTTATTACCAATGGAAGAAGAGACACTAGCCCAACACATTGCTGTCCTCGGAGATTATGGTCTTGCCTTTGAGATAATGGACCTTCAAAGGTTTGTCAAGGATTTCTTAATTGCGAAGGGAAGAAGGATTGACCGTTTTGCTGATGGATTTTCCCCTGGTATTGACTATGGGACACCCTCAAAACGCATCACTCCAGAGCACATTACTCCTGCCTTCATGGATTTCATCAAGAATGTAAAGGAAACATCCACTGAACAACCAAAAAGAAAAAGAGGTAGAAAACTTTTTGTAGATCCTGGAAAAAGTGTGTCCTTGAAAGACCTGCAAGATGCCTCTACATCAGGTACCAACCAGAGAGATACACCTCAAGAGGAGATTCAAGATCTGCCTGAACTTCCTGACTTAGAAGAAAGTTTTGATGAAACATCATCAGAATTTAATATTGGTGACTATGTTTTAGTAAAATTCCAGCAAGGAAAACTTAAACCATACTTCTATGTTGGAAAAGTACTAAGCCAAATTGATGATAAAGTAAAAGTAAAGTTTCTGCGAAAAGCTGAAAGAGGGAAGCATAATGAAAATGAGATCGCTTTTAAAGACCCAGAGAATGTAAATATATATGACATAGAGAAAGGTCAGATGAATGAAGAAAATGATAATAAAGGACATTAGGAGAGGGGGAGTTATATTTTTTATAAATACCTGCCAAAGGACTAACATTAAGATAAAAAAGGACTTTCATGAGTGACCCACTTTACCCCAAGAGTGACTCATTTTACCCCAACGCCATTTTTCAAAAAAGGCATTTTTTAAAAATTGGTTAAAAATAGTCAAAGTAGGTTATAGTTTATTTTTTTACATTTTTTATGTTTATAAAAGATGGAATTAAATTCGTGAATGGTTATTAAAACATTTCTATAGCACATTATTTTTTTACACCTACTTTTATATGAAAATTTTTAAAAAAGTGACCCATTTCCCCCGTTTTCCGGTATATATATATATATATATATATATATATATATTATATATATATATATATATATTATATATATATATATATATATATTATATAATATATATATATATATATATATATATATATATATTACGAAAATGTGATATTACCAATAATGATGTATGGAGCAGAAACGTGGTGCACTACTAGAAGACAGGAAAGTAGGATACAAGCAACAGAGATGAGGATATTGAGAGCGATGATTGGAAAAACCAGAAGAGATAGGATAAGAAATGAAAGGGTGAGACAGGAGGTGGGAGTAGCACCAGTGATGAGGAGGATGGAAGCGGCGAGGTTGAGGTGGTGGGGGCACTTGGAGAGGATGCCGGAGAACAGGATGGCGAAGAGAAGATGGAACTGGACGCCGAATGGAAGAAGGCCAAGGGGTAGACCAAGGAAGAAATGGAAAAAATCAGTGCAGGATACGTTGAAGAGATGGGAGATGCCCACGATGGAAGAAATACAGAGACGAAGAGTGTGGGAAGACAGAGATGGGTGGAGAAGACTGCTGAGTCCACTGAAAGGTCGCGGTTTCCTAGAAGACCGTGACCTTCCTGGGGGAGGACAGTAAGACAGTAAGTATATATATATATATATATATATAATATATATATATATATATATATATATATATATATATATATATATATATATATATATATATATATATATATATATATATATATATATAATATATATAAAAAGAACTTTTTAAAACTTTCAAATATGACAAAAAAATAAAAAAAGTATATCCTAAAATCTTCGAAACTCTCTACTCAATTATAATTTCTTTGATCATCTAGAATCCCATTCCATTCGTTCCGATCATCGGTATGGTTTTCGGCGTTCGAGGACTACTGGTGATACATAAACTATCTCATCTCACAGATTTATGTTATTCTATCCTTAGGGAATATGGGGAGTTTTGTGTAGTAGCGTTTGACATATCAAATACATTTGACAGGGTGTGGCATGTGTTACTGCTTTCCAAGCTCTCCTCCTCCTCTTTGCTTACAATATCCAGTTTTCTTTTTAATCGTTTCATATCAGTTATTGTTGATGGGTCATCAACTCCCTTTCCTGTTAACATTATACTTCCTCGGTGTTCTGTCTTATATCTTATTCTATTCCTACATTTCATTAATGATCTTCTCAGCTCCTCATCTAACCCTATCCAATCATATGGCGATAACTCAACCCTCCATTCTTCTACTCATTTCAAATATGTTCCCCTTTTTGCATCTAGAGTTGCCTCTCATGTTAATCTTTACGGTTCCATTCTTGCTAATATGAACATAATTTACTAATGAAGTCAGTCTCAACCTTGTGAAATCTTTAAGAATTCAAACTTTTAGAAATCTCCCTCTCTAAGACACCTCCGAATTTTTCAATTTCTTTCGATAGTACTCCCGTCACTCCTGTTGACAATATAAATATCCTTGGCCTTAGCGTAAAAAAAAATGTCTTGGAAACCTCACATCACAACAGTTGTTAGGGGATTAGGGTGGCCTCAAAGAAGCAGGGAGTTTTACTAAAGCTGCAAAAAAAAAATTTCTTCTTCGCAGTTGCTCGAAAGTACCATGTGTGGGGCACTTCTCTCACATCTGGGGTAGTTCAGGTTAAATCCGTCTTTATGGAAGGATCAAGTCAAAGTCTTATAAACTTTTCCATACTTCCTTATTCACTTACCTCTATTTTTGAGACGTGATGTTTGGGCTTCAACTTTTTTTATAAAGGTACTACGGCGGCAAATTCTTGCGGGACCTAACTAATCGTATATCTCCTCTTTTACAGCATTCACGTTGAATAAAAAGGATGCATTTTCTGCACATGAATTTTGAGTGGGTACTGAACAACTCGTTGATTGCCTGCTGTGGTACTTTCTTCTTTCCAGTCACCTAATTTTTGGAGTTCTCTTCCATCTTCTGTGTTTCTTGCTGAATTTAATCTTCAATTATTTTAAAGCCCCACGTGTACGATCATCTGCGAAATTTTCGTAGGTGGAAATTGTAAAGATTTTTTTTTCCTTTTAGTATTTTAACACCCCCTCCTAGAATATGGCTCTGCCTGTAAGCAGTGGTGTTAAACAAAAAAGAAATATAACAAAAAAAAAAAAAATTAAATCCACTAAAAATTATAAAGAAAATTTATCACAACAATTACACTTACAAGATCATTGTTCACATATATTTTTCTACGATTTAACCATCTGGATGAAAACATATCACTAAAATAAGAAGACCTTGCAGATAGAATGCAACAATGTAGTTTGAATTCTCTTCCATTAACAATTATAGAAACATCACTTTCCTCACCACTTTCATAGATCCTAAGTATTTCAACAAAGTATATTTAAATTAAAAAATTTATTTCAGAAAAATAAATAAAGGATTATCTAACAACACATGAATGCTATAATAGTAATGTATAACACAGTTCTTAATGAAAATTGTATCTACAATCATCTTATATAAAAAAAAAAGCTTTTATGTTGTTGTTGGGAAAAATATAGTTATAAAATAGATTATCTGATATAAAATTTTAAGAATAAAACATAATTCTACTTTCACTGAAAATAAAAGGTTTAATTCAAACTACCTGAGATTTCCAAAAAGGAAGAATGAAGCCGATAAGATCTATTAGTCTAATATTTTCACTTAAAGCTTCAGAGTTTTGATTTAAGATGGTGTATGCAGTAAATAGTCATACACTTACACAATATCCGTGTATAATATTGCTATATTTTTATCTTACCTTCTTAAAAATTCACTAAAAGCATCTCTTCTTATTGTGTGTGCAGTAATAAGATTATGTTGAGTTAATGTTTTCCTAATTTCATCAGTTAAAGCACCATAAAGACATCTTTCTCCATCAAATGTGTTTGCTTCACATCTTGCTCCAACTCCAATTAAGTATTCAACAACTGAGTTATGACCACAAAGACAGGCGTAATATCTACCAAAGATTACAATGTGCCAAGATTATGCAACGTAAATGCTTCACTTGGAAAAATAAATTACATAAATATTCAAAATGAAAACTGGTAAAATTTAATTTTTTTTTATCATTGACTTATTGTTGGCTTTGAAAAAATAAAAATATCTAATTTCCTTTCTTTGATTTTGTTTATTTATAAATTAATATACAAATGAAAATTTCTAAGAATTTAAATTCAAGCTGAAATTCTTTGTGCAACAAAGCATTTATTATAAGCTACAAAAAAAAAGAAAAAAATATATTTTCACTTCATAAGAATCAAAAAAATCGGCAAACTTGAAATAATTTTAAAAATAAATCATTGAAAAATAGGATATCCTCATACTTACAAGGGTGTACTATCCCATTTATCTCTTACATTCACATCAACATCTCTCTGTTCCACAAGAAACCTGAGAAGTAAATAAAATTTATGAAATAAGCAAATTACATAGTTAGATTTTTTTTTTTTTTTTTTTTTTTTTTTTTTTTTACTTTAAGAACTAATGGATATACAGTATATGAAGGCAATTCATCTAATTAATGGATCTGCTCTTCCCAAAAGCTGAGGCACTTTTGAATACCTCAAAATTCAAGGGCTTTGTACCCACACATGTTCTATCAAAGAAAAGAATAGGGCTTTTTTGTCTCACTAACTTCATTTTTTTCTGTTAGATATATAATTTAATATACTATATTAATTGCAATGGATACTGTTCTTATAAACTCTCGGGTTGGCTGCCTCCTCTGTGAAGGGGGGTTCATGAAACTAGTTTTCCACATACATCCATACTTACTCTGACCAAATCTCTTACAACAGACTGAACCATTACCATAATTCGACAGTGAACTTTACTGCATAAGGTCAATAAAACTTTCTAATTCTTCTATTTTTCCCCCATTTTCTTTTCGTTAATTAAGCATTACCAATTCTTCAACAAATTAAATGAATCAGTATTACTTTACATAGAGTTAAAAGAAATTAATAATGGAATGAAATTGTGACCCATAATAACTGACAAGAAAGTAATGAGTCAGAAGAATATTAACATGCAATAGAGATGGCAATACTGAGAAGTTGAATTACTTTGAAAGCAGATATGTATGCTTCAATTCTTAATATTTTAAATGCCAAGATAAAGATACAAGGGTTGGTTGAGAAACTTTTACTCATCAAATTTGGATACTATCATTGCACTGTGGGTATTTAGCTTACTGCTAAACTGCAGCATTGAATTAGCTAATGAACATTAACTGATTAAGTAATAAAATTCTAATTTCATTATATCAAGATAATATATTTTGGTGACTAAATCATTAAACCATAAAATTATAAAATGACTTGACAAGTTGACAGACTTGTACACAGTGCTTACAAATTGTACCATAGCCTGTAGTTACTAGCTAGACTAATTTTCTTATTTTATAATTTTTTTAAAATTATTATTTTTTTATAAGCAGCATAATAATATTAATATGCTACCTGATGCCTCAGCCTGACTGCAGGCTAGCTGAGGATGCCTGCATGAAAGTATTATTATTATTAATTTTTATTGACCTCATGATTCATGAACTTATGCTTTAATTAAGCCTTAAAACAAAGATTTATTATATCAAAAATTGCTTCAATATCTATGTAAGGTATATATTTTTTTTATATCTCCTCCGGTGGGCAAAGGTTGGAGGCCTACCAAATTCCATTGGAGTTTGAAAAAATCTATCCTGGTTGATGGAGGCCCGACATGTTCAGATACACAGCATTTGAAAGTGTGCAAGTCAAAGGCAGTTGGGAAAACAAACAAAGGGAGTGTGTTAAAGACATTACCAATAGAGTATATGTAAGATTGAGCTTAGCGGTTAAGTCTGGGATCTGAGAGTTGAACTGAGAAAGGATGTGACTGTATAGAAAGGCGTGTCACAAGAGCTCTTCTCTATGGAAGAGGTATGTGAAAAGAGAGTTCAGACGAGCATTGTCCTTCATAATGTTGTAATAGCGATAGTATAGAGAAAGTGAGGCAACAATTCAATGGGCAGAAAGTGATTGGAGAGAGTTAGTAAGAGCAGGAGAGTTAATGATATGAAAAGTCCTAGACTCCTTTTAATGAAGAGCTGTATGTGTGGAACCACCCCAGATGTGTAAAGCATACTTCATACAGGAGCAAACAACACCCCTATAGAGCAAGCACCTGGGGTGGAGTGAAGTAATTCTGAAGGCACCTTAGAACACCCAACTTCTTACAAGCTTGTTTAGAAAGAGAAGTAATGTGATCTTTAAAAGAAAGACCACAAAAAAAAGATACACAAAGAATATTAACAGCATGTGAAGGTTTGAGTTATGTGTTTTCGAAGAATATATCACATATGTTAAGTGGAGATGGAGGAACTGAGTTTTTGAGGCATTGAAAACAACCATGTTTTCTATGTCCCAATTTGAAATTTATGAAAGATCAGGTTAGTTGCTCTAAGGCTACCCTTCTCGAGTCGAATAACAGCTGTTGGGTGGGACATCTTTCAAACAAAGGAGTAATGAAGGATGGAGTCATCAGCATAGGAGTGGATAGATGAAGAAGTAATAGAAAGTCATTACTGAAGAGTAGGAAAGGTGTTGGGGATAGGACAGAACCCTTAGGAACACCATTATTAATAGATTTAAAGGAAAGATGGTGGCTGTCTACAGCAACTGCTATAGAATGATCAGATAGATATCGAAAGAGGGAAGTTTAGAAATCAAAACTTTGTGCTAGAATCTATCGAAGGCTTTCAATATGTCCAGTATAACAGCAAAGGATTCATTGAAATGCTGAAGAGTGGAAGACCAAGAGTCAAAAGAGAAGGGAAAGAAGATCACCAGCAGAGTGTTCCTTACAAAAGTCATACTGGCGATCAGATATAAGATAATTTGTATTGAGATGTTTCCAAATCTTCCTGTTAAGGACAGATTTGAAAACTTTAGAAAGAACGGAGAAAATTCAACATCCGCATCCGCAGAACAAACATAGTTAAACCAAGGTTTGTTAGGTTTAGTAGAAGGTAAAGAAAATGGAATGTACGCCTCCATACCAGAGAGAATCACTTCAGTAATGCTTTCTGCACACTCCGAGGGACCCCTCCAACAGGAGTAATATTCATTCCACAAGAAATCAAAGAAGTACGACCGGAAGTCCGATCAACTTGTGGCAATGAATTGCCACAAAAGTAACTAAACACTAACTATAAAATAAAAATTTTAAATATAACCTACCTAATTTTTTCTAGGTCTCCTTTCCTGCAGCAACTGAACAATTCATTAATATCCATAATAAAAAAATAAAGACTTGAAACTAGCTTAATATGGATATTTGTAACTTTCCTAATTAATTTATATTTATTTTTGTCCTTCTAACCAGATAAAAAGTTCATAAATTACTTCATTACTTATATTTTCATTCCTTTGTCCATTTTACCATAAAAAAAAAAAGTCCATAAATTCCGGCTCTGAAAAGTTATGAGCAGATTTTGAGAGTACCATACAGTTTAAGCTCTGCTTGATAGACTCATTACCAACTAGGATTTAGCCAAAAAGACTTCTGATATTAAAAACTATTCATTTACTTTATTTGAATTATGACAAAGAGATAACATGTAAGCAAAAAGTTTCATTATTATACAGAAAAAATATATATATATATATATATATATATATATATATATATATATATATATATATATATATATATATATATATATATATATATATATATATATATATATATATATATATATATATATTATATTATATATATTTTTTTTTTTTTTTTTTTTTTTTTTTTTTTTTTTTTTTTTTTTTTTCCAGCAATGCAATTACAAAGATCATATGCTGGTGCTTCATTTAATTATAAAATTATCATCACTATTACCACTTAAAAACAACACCATTTTTACCACCACTATCTTATTTTTTTTATTTTATTCATTTATATCTTTCTTCAAAA
The DNA here is from genome assembly GCA_009176605.1 of Armadillidium nasatum. NCBI lineage: Eukaryota > Metazoa > Arthropoda > Malacostraca > Isopoda > Armadillidiidae > Armadillidium > Armadillidium nasatum. The sequence continues at coordinate 71,786 of SEYY01019968.1, forward strand.
TATTACAAATACTTATTTACTGTTTATTAACAGATAACCCTTTATCATATATAGAATATATTTAGGTCATGAAATACATATAAAAATAATAAGGTAAAATCTTAGTGAAGGGGGCCCAAATTTTTTCTTCTTCACAGCTTAACCAAAGGCTTAACTACGTAAAGGAAATTTTTTTTTTTTTCTTGGTTAATCAACAAATGGCAAATTATTTTGTAAGAAAATTTTTTTTAATTAATACTTTAATTAAAAAAAAAATTAAACTAATATGAATAATAATTACATCAGAATATCGTCAGCTGATATTATAAATATAAAACTCTATTTGAATTAGGGATGCCAAAAAAGTTTCGATATATATCGAAATAAATATTTTTTTACGATAATATCGAAAAAATATCGATGATATTTATATCGATGATATATATATATTAGTGATGGCATCCGCATCCGCACAAAAATCAACATCCGCATCCGCATCCACATCCGCATTTTCGAAAATTCAACATCCGCATCCGCATCCGCATCCGCACTTTCGGAAATTCAACATCCGCATCCACACTTTCAAAAATTCAACATCCGCATCCGCATCCGCACTTCTCCAAAATTCGACATCCGCATCCGCATCCGCAAATTAGAAAATATGACATCCGATCCATCACTAATATATATATATATATATATATTTATATATATATATATATATATATATATATAT
>SEYY01019968.1:77500-82369 GCA_009176605.1 Armadillidium nasatum
TATATATATATATATATATATATATATATATATATATATATATATATATATATATATTATATATATATATATATATATATATATATATATATATATATATAATAAAAATATTATTATATTTTTTCAAAATTTTAAAAAATGAAAAAAAAAATATATATATATATATATATATATATATATATATATATATATATATATATATATATATATATAATATATATATATATATATATATATATATATATATATATATATATATATATATATATATATATATATATATATTTGTTAAAGTAAATCTTTTTAGTGTAGTTTAATTAACAACCCATTTGAAGTAAATAAAACACTTTGTAATATTACATATTTACTTAGAGAAAAGGAAAAATATCACAGGCTATATGTTACATACTATTGTTTTGATAACTACAAAAAGAGGATGGCCAAGTTGCCAGATTATTCTTTACATGATACATAGTAGCTAAATTAAAAAAAATGCTCTATAAAAATAATGAATAAACAATATTTTCTTCAACACTCTCCCTTATTGTTTATTCTATAAAGGCTAGTCCATTCCTAATTTTTCATTCAGGATCATGAGTCTTGGCTTGTGTAGTGGCTTTGTGAGTCCATCTGCAAGTTGATTTTCACTGCTAACCTTGAGTACCTCAATTTCATCATTCTGAACTTTTTCTCTGACAAAGAAATGGCGTACCTTTATATGTTTAGTTCTTTTGTGAAATTCTGGATTCTTGCTGAGTTTGATCGCTGCTTCATTGTCAATCCAAAGAGTGGGCTTCTTGTAAACTTTTGTGATCTCTCCTAGAAGTCGATGAATCCAAATAATTTCCTTTGTTGCCTCACTAGCTGCCATAATTTCAGCTTCTGTTGTTGAAATTGCAACTGAGCTTTGTTTCTGACTAGTCCATGAAATTGCACCTCCAGCATATAGAACATACAATTCCAATTGTTGAATGTCCTGTTTTCTGGTCTCCAGCATGATCTGCATCACTGTATCCTTCTAGATGATTCTGTTCACTATTACTTCTATATATGATACCTTTTTCCAGAGTACCTTTCAAGTATCTAAATACTCTTTTAACTTTTGTAATATCTTCTTTTGATGGATTATCTACACTTCTGGCAAGATAACTGACAGTAAAAGCAATATCTGGTCTTGTTCCTGTTGCTAGATATAGAAGAGCTCCTATAGCTGATCTGTAAGGAAAACTCTCCCTGGTTTCAATGTCATGTGTAACTTTATCTTTTATAATTGGAGTTGACACAGCATTACAATTTTCCATACCAAATTCTTTTACTATTTTCTTTGTGTAATATGATTGACTGATTTTCTTTGTACCATCACTTCTTGATTCAATTTCAATTCCTAAAAAATAAGTTGCAGGTTTATATGTAATTTTAAATTCTTTATTTAATTCTTCTAAAAAGTTTTGTAATTCTTCATGACTTGTTGATGCTACTAGTCCATCATCAACATACAATGCAAGTAATATTTTATGTCCATTCTGGTCTCTTATATATAGACATGGGTCAGCTGTACTTCTTACAAAATTCAGTTTTGAAAGGAATTTTCCAAATCTTTCATTCCAACATCTGGGTGCTTGCTTAAGACCATACAAACTGCGTTTCAATTTGCATACTTTGGTTGTCCCATCTTCAAAACCTTCAGGTTGTTTCATATATATTTCTTCTAATAAGTTTCCATAAAGAAATGCTGTTGATACATCAAACTGCATCAAGAACATATTTTCTTTAGCTGCTACACTTATTAATGTTCTCACAGTACTCTTATTTGCTACTGGACTAAATGTTTGTTCATAATCAATACCTTTGCTTTGACTATAACCTTTTGCAACTAATCTTGCTTTAAATTTGTCAATTGTTCCATCTGAGTTTTCTTTTATTTTGTAAACCCATTTACTTGCAATTGCTTTTCTTCCTGGTGGCAATTCAACTAGTTCCCAAGTTTGGTTTTCTCTCAATGATTGCAATTCATTTTTCATTGAATTAATCCAATTTTTCTTTTGTTTACTTTCCATAGCTTCACTATAATTTTCTGGTTCTTTCATATCTTCTGATAAATACATACTGTAATCATCAAATCTTGATGGTTTTGTAATTGTTGCTCTATTTCTTAATATTCTTGTATTTATAGTGCTATCCTGTTCTATAATTTCTTCTGTTTCTGAATCAGATACTATTTCTGTATCAGATTCTGTTTCTGAATCAGATTCTATTTCTGTATCAGATTGTGTTTCTGTATGAAATGGATTTAACCTAATTTCATAATTGCTGTCTTCCAATTTTGTGTTTTCTTCACTTAATATTGGAGGAGAAAGTTCTTCTTTTTCAAAAATTACATCTCTACTTCTGAATGTTGAGTAATTTTTCAGATCAAAAATTCTGTAACTTTCATCACTTTCATATCCAATTAACACACCTGATCTGGCCTTTGGGTCCAGTTTTCTTCTTTTTTGATCTGGAATCCAACCACTGCATGGAGTTCCAATTATGCGTAAATGTTTAATTCTTGGTTTTCTATCATACCATATTTCATAAGGTGTTTTCTCATCAATTGATGATTTTCCAGTCCTATTAAGAATATATGCTGCTGTGTTAATTAATTCTGCCCAACACTTTTGTGGAAATTTTGTTTTTGAATACATAAGAGATCTGGCTACTTCAACTAATGTTCTATTTTCTTTTTCTGCACCTCCATTCTGTTGTGAAGTGTATGGAGTTGTTAGCCTTTGTCTCACACCATATTTCTGTAAGAGTTTTCTTATAGATTGATTATTAAGTTCTAAAGCATTATCACTCAGGAATTCTTTGAATGGGTGCCCCTGTACTCTTGCTTCTGTGAGTATCTGCTTTAGCTTTTCTATAACTTCTGATTTTTCTTTAATAAAATATACAAATCTCATCTTTGAAAAATCATCTTTGAAGCATACAAAATATCTATAACCTGAATAAGATGGCACTTGAAATGGTCCACATACATCTGCATATAACAATTCTCCTGTTTTTCGAGCTGTTGGCCTTTTACCAAACTTCTGACGATGCATTTTTCCATTTATACATCCTGAACAATTTTTGTCATCATGCAAGTTTCAATGTTTAGCTCTCTTTTGATCAAGTTTCTTATGTGTCGTTTATCCTGATGTCCCATTCTTTCATGATATAGCTGCAGCTTATCCTTTTCTTCTATGACATTTACTTCTGGTGGTGAAATTTCTGCTTTCATTGTAACTTTGAATAGGCCTTCATTTGGTCTACGATAGCCACAAAAATAGTTTTTTTCATCTACCATAAAACTACATTTGGTAGGTCCAGAAATAAATTTGCTACATGGATGTTTATCATGTGCTGCTAATACTGAGAATAAATTTTTCTTAATATCAGGAACATGCCAAACATCATTCAAAAATAATTGAGATATTTTTCCATTTACTAATGATTTTACCTCAATTAATCCATGTCCTAATACATTTGCTTCTTGACCATTTGCTGACTTAACTTTGACGATATTATTAAACTCATTATAAGTTTTAAAGTAACTTCGCTCATTTGTTATATGTTTTGTAGCTCCATTATCAAAATACCAATTTTCTTTATCATCTTCTTCAGAAATAAATACTGTATCATCTACAGCTAGCGTAAAACATTAATTTCTGTATTATCTTTCAGATTACTCATATTTCCAGGCTTTACTCTTCTTTCTGACTTTGTTTGCTTTTCTGGTTTACCATCTGCAATCCATTTTCTGCAATCTTGGATCCAGTGACCTTTTTTGTGGCAATAATGGCATGGATATTTCTGACATTTATCCATTGTTTTGCTTTCTCTATGATTTTTCTTTATCATCACAAGAGCTTCATGATTTACTAATTCAGCCTTTGATGCCATTTTATTTGCTTCTGTGCATAGCCAATTTACCAAATTATCTATGTTTCTTTCTTTATTATTAGTATTTACCATAAGCCAAGTAGTTTGAAAGTTTGAATATTCTTTTGGTAGAATTTCAAAAATTTTGCAAATAAGAAATATCTGTGGTAATGCACTTTCCTTCTTCTCTTGAAGTTTCACAATTTCTTCTTGAAGACTACTCCAAAGCTGTCTTATTGAAGATAAATTACCAGCCATATCCAATTTCTCATTCCATTTGTGTGCAAAGAAATTTGAACAAATATCATAGACTTTGTTCTCCTCAACACCAGCAAAGAGATTATGAAGTTCCTTCCATACTTCATCTGCTTTCATCAGATTTCTTATCTGAGCTCTAACATTTTGGCTAAGGGTTGAAACTAACAAAAACATTACATCTGATTGTGTTTTGTTGAATTTTTTCTAATTTCTTTCTGTACACAATTTCTTCTTCAACTGTGGCTGTACTTTTGGGTTCTTGTGGTTTTTCTAATTTTCCATTGATTGCTTCTGTTGCATCTGGAATACCACTTAACTTTATCTGTATTAAGATATTTCCAATCATCCCAATTTCTTTTGCCATGAAGAGGTTCAATTTTGTGTACTAGGCCTAATTCTTCCATTCTCTTTATCTTACTTAAAACTGGGCTTGCTAATAAGAAACTAACTTCTAACTACGGACTGCTGCCATGTTAAAGTAAATCTTTTTAGTGTAGTTTAATTAACAACCCATTTGAAGTAAATAAAACACTTTGTAATATTACATGTTTACTTAGAGAAAAGGAAAAAATATCACAGGCTATATATGTTACATACTATTGTTTTGTAACTACAAAAAGAGGATGGCCAAGTTGCCAGATTATTCTTTACATGATACATAGTAGCTAAATAAAAAAAATGCTCTATAAAATAATGAATAAACAATAT
>SEYY01019969.1:0-21720 GCA_009176605.1 Armadillidium nasatum
TAAAAGTTTACGAAATTCAGAAATACAAGGTGAGCAACAAGGTAAACTAAAAGGCTAATAAACGATCGGTCTAATTACTTCAAAAAACACGAGTCTCAATAGTATTAGTACTATTTTCACTTTTTTTATGGAAAGTTATTGGGTTTATATTTTAAAGAACCCTGATGTTAAATAAGAGACAGTAATGTGACTGTCTGTCCTAAATATTAAAGTAAAATAAACCAAATATTAAGATATATTAGCCTAAATTAAAAGTAGTAAATTATAAACAATAAGAATATAAAATCACTCACCGAGTATTAAGATAAAATGAGCTTCTAGCCAAGTTTGTTATTTAATTATAACGTTTATTTGTTTTCCATAAAAAGTGGATATAGAGTTAGTGCCTTTAATCGTTAAAGACTTTATTTAAGTTAAGTATTTAAAAAAGACCTAGTACCTCTCTCAACTGAACAATTGCCATATAATCATCAAGGGCAAATCTTGACTCTATTACTATATTTATAAACTAAAAAGTGTAGGTCAAGTATAATAGTCAATTTTTAAACCCCATAAAAACCTAACAAAAACCCACTCTTAGCTAAAATTAAGGTAAACTATGCAAATCAAAACAAGAGTAGGTCGTCAATGTCTTTTAGTTCCCATATAGCAATCTGAGCCCAAATTCCAGCCCTATTATTTTCAGTAAACAATTAATTAGTTTTAAGAAAGGTTTTAGGTTATACTTAATTCCTGAAGATCTTGATCGTCGTGGGTTGATATAATCTTTTAACAAAAACTTACATTTTTAAATTCATAAACTAGGAGCTCTAAGGTATTTTGGCCAGTCTCCTCTAGCGTGTTTAAAACAATCGCCTAACCTTCTTGTTGCCATTCCTATGAAAATCTAGTTTTTTGGGGAAATTTGGGTACTTAAAAAATAGACCAGTTAGATTTTCACTAAAAAGCAAATATAAAACCAAAAATAATTTTAAAAAAAAAAAAAAAAAAAAAAAAAAAAAAAAAAAAAAAAAATATATATATATATATATATATATATATATATATATATATATATATATATATATATATATATATATATATATATATATATATATATATATATATATATATATATAAGTTGAGTTCGACCACTACCATATTCAAGTCTTCCCCATGTGCCGCGTGACCCACCGGTGGCGCGGATAAATTTGCATACGGTGGTCGAACTCAAAAAAGCATCAATATATCTGATAAAAATCCATGCTAAGGAACATTTTTTTCATGTTTTTCGTTAACGGCACATTCATAATAAAAACGTTAATACATTACGGCAGTTATAAAGCTATAGAAGGAAATTTTTTGTTTCTTGCTGTAGTTCTAGTCCCAAAGAATATTATATAGAATTTTTGTTTTAGAAAATGTTATATATATAAATTTATTTTTATTGCCTCCTTTCCTGTAACATGATAAAAGTATAATTTTATTATTTAAAAGTAATTAGAGCTATACAGAACTTCGGCTGAAGAGAGAGGAGGCCTACAACCAGGGCCGGAATTATATAAAGGCCAGATCTCTGACCTGACCAGAGTCGGAGCTCAGGTGCATCATTAATTTAAGCATTGAGACAATCTGTTGTGCAGTTTCCAAGATGTTCTGCACAGAATCATATTTTAACTGTAGTGATTTTTCATAAAAAAACTGCAAGGAGGATCTTACCAATATGATGTGGTAGCTGCAAGCTTGCTTGTTTGTAGCTAAGCGCTTGTAATAGAATATAGGTTTTGTACCCAAAAAAAATCGTTAGACGTAGTATTTTGTTATGAAAAGAAATTATAAAAATGGTGGTGAAATAAGAATCTCTATTCAAGTGTGCTGCTGTTAATGAGAGAGAATTGCATAATATTTACCTGCATTTTTTCTTTCCTTCGAGCAGCTCCCACAACTTTTATGCCATGTTTTACAAGATCTTCACATATGGCTGCACCAATGCCAGAACTTGCCCCTGTCACCATAGCAACTCGTCCCTTCCATTTTTCTATTGTCATTTTTTTCATATAGTTCTGAAATATTTGATAAATTAAAAATTTAGTCTACTCTATAGATGATAAATTTTTTTAAAAGATTATTAAAATTATAACCCAGAAACATTTCTTGACTTTGAAACTATAAAATAATATCAAAAATTAGAAACTGAGACCCTGGGGTGATTGTAAGGTATGAGATTATTTTGAGAAATTCTGTTTTACCTTTATTGCATAGACAACTTATAAAAGGTAACTTTATAGATGTATAAGGCTAGTTAACTTTCAAGAACACAAAAAAAGGGATGTTATAAACCTATCAATTATTGTCCCAAGTGAATTCTCTTTCGTACAGTTTTAGTTGAAAAAAAGAAACTAAACTACACAAAATAAATGTCTACAATACCCAATCATAACTGTAAACTGCTAATGAAGCAAATTGTGCAAATTTTTTTAAACACTACAATCACTCTCCCATGCACTTCCCCTTATTGTAAAAAATTCCCCAAAAATGCCACTAATTTCATACCCTTTTTTAATCACTACAATCTCTATCTCAGCCAGTAGGATATATTAAGTTAATGACAGTTATCACATTCACAAATGATGTGTATACCTAGTTAAATCAATCATGCAAAATTTTATGGTGCAACTACTATTCAAGGAAAATAATAGTAAAATTTCTTAAGTTATACGCAAAAGCAGTCAAAAAACTTTTACAACCGTTTTAGAAAGTTTCAATAAACTACTTGAGCTCTATCATAAGAGAAACCATATTAACAAATTAACCATTTGCATGTGATATGTTAATAGTAATGTTAGAAATGTTTTGAGAGCATTAAGTTTTCAAAGCCAATATTCTTTGCAATCACATTTGTATTTGAAACTAAATAAATAGTAATAGGTATTTTATTTTCATTTTCAATGAAAACCAAAAGATTTTGCTTAGTCATCAAGGATTGAAGATATATTTTCTTTTATGATTTACGTTGCTTTACAATTAGTTCTTTTTCTTAGATAAACCAAGGAACAGCAATGTTCTCCTAAATCACATGATAATTTTATTTATTTTATTATTATATATATATATATATATATATATATATATATATATATATATATATATATATATATATATATATATATATATATATATATATATATATATATATATATAAAAAAGCTTATTTAACACGTTGAGTGCCGTAATGTATTAAACGTTTTTATCATGAAAGTGCCGTTAACCAAAAATATGAAAAAAATATTCCTTAGCATGTATTTTTATCAGATATATTGATGCTTTTTTGAGTTCGACCACCGTATGAAAATTTACCCAGCGTCCCACCGGTGGGTCTCCCGGCACATGGGGGAAGACTTGTATATGGTAGTGGTCGAACTCAACTTAGCAACAATATGTATATGTATATATATGTGTATATATATATATGTTCCAAATTTTTTCGTGTACATATGAAAATCCAAATTATTATGTTAGTTTCTAAGTGTGACCCACCGTGGGTCACGGGGTAAAGCAGGATAAATATATATGATAGTGGTCAAACTCATCTTAGCAACAGTATATATATTATCATATTCCAAATAAATATTCCAAATATATATATTTTTGCATATTTATTTGGAATATTCCAAATATATATTCCATTAGAAACCTTCATTAGAATTCTTCAAAAAAAATTCTTCAAAAAAAGAAAAAAAGGGGAAATTTACAAGAGAAATCGGTATCTTGATTGTATATGGTAGTGGTCGAACTCAACTTAGCAACAATATGTATATGTATATATATGTTCCAAATTTTTTCGTATAAATATGAAAATCCAAAGTATTATTCTAGTTTCTAAGTGTGACCCACCGTGGGTCACGGGGTAAAGCAGGATAAATATATATGATAGTGGTCAAACTCATCTTAGCAACAGTATATATATTATCATATTCCAAATAAATATTCCAAATATATATATTTTTGCATATTTATTTGGAATATTCCAAATATATATTCCATTAGAAACCTTCATTAGAATTCTTCAAAAAAAATTCTTCAAAAAAATAAGAAAAAATTGGGAAAATTACAAGATAAATCGGTATCTTCATGTTTAGATCTTTATTTTATACGAAAATATGTAAATATTTAAAGCATCTAGGTAAAATTCAAGCTATAACACAATCCTAATGAGTCATAAACAAAAAATATTGTAAATCTTTGTCGCTACGCCCCCTTTCCCCCTCAAAAAAAAAAAAAAGGAAATATTCTATTACCAATGAGAAAAACAACCCTTCCTGAGGTGCCGTGCTTATATTGAAAGAAGTAATATCTACGCGCCGGTTTATTTTAAGACCTTGAAATAACTGTGTACTTGGACCCACCGGTGGGGTACGTGGCACATCAGGAATGCAATGTTGAGCCCCACCGGTGGGGCTCACAGCACTCAACGTGTTAAAAGTTTTTTTTATTTATACACTTAAATAATTTCTATATTTAAAAAATTTCTAATTTATTTCAGTAATAAGTTTTGAGAAATTGAAATTTAAATATGGAAGATTTTCAAATTAAAATTTGTACGTCAAGCATTTTAAAAAATTTGATATTATTATTATTATTATTATTGTGAAATGTTATTTTTTTCTATATATATATATATATATATATATAATATATATATATATATATTATATATATATATATATATATATAATATATATATATATATATATATATATATATATATATATATATATATATATATATATATATATATATATATATATATATATATATATATATATATATATATATATATATATATATATATATATATATATATATATATATATATATATATATATATATATATATATATATATATATATATATATATATATATATATATATATATATATGGTGAAAAAGCAAAGGCTAGAGGTCTACCAATTTCCACCAGAGTTGGGGGATCTGGGATCGATTAAATACCAACATTTCCCAATACATGTATTTAAAAGTGTGCAAGTCAAAGGAAGTTGGAAAAAGATAAAGGGAGTATTTTCAGATTTTACCAGTAGAGTACAATTAAGATTGAGCATAGAGATTAAGTCTGGGGTCAGAGAGTTGGACAGAGAAAAAATAAGACTGTATAGAAAGATGTTGTCGTAGCTACGTATTTTTTAGAATATATTAATATATAATAGTATTTTGACAACTCTTTTCTTTTCAGATATTGCGTTGTGTTTTTCAAATTTTAATGGTCGTAATTTATTCTAATTATATTCAATTCAGGACCTGCTTAAAGAGTTTTCGAAGACTTACTCTTTTCTTTTATTTTTAAAAATAAATAAATTATATGCAGGCTTTATTTACCTTTCGTTTTATTTAACTCTCAATCCCTTATTTACAAATCTATAAATTGAGTCATCATCACTAGTATTCAATATCATAAATTATTAATCGATGCAGTTACTTATTTAAACTATCAAAAATCTAAAATGATTACACGCTACTTACAGAAACAAAATGTTTCGCCAAATTACGAGAACTTCAAGATGATTAAATACTGTAAGTTGAAATGAACTCGCAAACAATCCCTTGTACGTCAAAATCGCAACTCCAAATTAAAAGTAGTCGATAAATCCAAAGGGTGAAACAATTATTCACGAAAGCTGAAAGTGATTTACTAATATCCTAAAATTTCCTAAAATATTTTTGAGTTACCTGAGTTTAACCAATTTAATTTATTTACGATATAAAGTTCAAATACTAATGTTTAAAGTACGAATTGTTTACGAATTAACTAAGTTATCAAATATCGTAATTACACAGTTATCAGTTTGTACGATTTAATCAAACCAACAATTAGGTAAAGGTCCAAGGTAAACAACTAAAAATATCAATCTTATTCAATTTTAATAACTAATTCTAATATAATCAAGATATGTTATAGAATCTTATAATTTATAAACAGCTTTATACATATACATACAAGTTACTAGGATATATTAATATTTTCTTAATATATCAATCGATATACAGGTCCTCATTAGTTTGTGTTATTAATCATAACTGTATACATACAAAGGTTACTAGTTACCTTAATTCGTAATCTCTCAAACGAGTTTAATTTAATTCGTGATATTTCAAAAGTTTTAAATTTCAATGTCAAATTATCAGATGCGTATCTAATTCGCAATCACTCAAGCGAGTTCAACTTAATTCGTAATATCTCAAGCGAGTTTTAATTAAAGTCGTAGTACCTCAAGCGAGTTTTAACTTATTTTGTAAAACTTCATACGAGTTTTAAATTTCAATGCCAATATATCAAATGTGTATCTAATTCTTAATCTCTCAAACGAGTTCAACTTAATTCGTAATATCTCAAACGAGTTTTAAATGAAGTCGTAATATCTCAAACGAGTTTTAATTTAATTAGTAAAACTTCATACGAGTTTTAAATTTCAATGCCAAAATATCAAATTCTTAATTTCTCAAACGAGTTCAACTTAATTCGGAATATCTCAAGCGAGTTTTAAATGAAGTATCAAAACATCAAAACTTCATATAACTTTTAAATACTATCAAAATTTATCAAACTATAGCAATATTAAACTATAGAATTATTACGAAATTCTCTTATATAATTTACCAATTTATAAACGTAGTATTAAGTTAAGGAACTTTTTTCTTTTTAACACAACTTGACTCATCAGTCGTAAGAACAGAATGATTCCTCCGTAAAAATTTCCAATGACTGAGCTCTCGTAAATGTTGTCGGAGGTACGAAGTTTGACTATTCTGGCATTTTCAGGAACGGGTGTAACAATTTTCTCCGACCCGTGTCAGTATTTTTTGGACTCTGATCTTTTGTTTTCTAAAAATTATTCATCCGCCATGTTGAATTCCAACCATACTAGGACACCCTAGGCTGATTTGTTTCCTTCACAGTGTTCGATTTCTTGTTTTTCTTATTTCAATTGCATAATTATTTATTAATTATCATGGTTCATTTACCATACCCACACCAATTTTATATACTTCTATTATTCTTTCTTTATTTATTCACCTTTAAGTATTACGAATCTTCTTCCAATTTTAAATATCCTATTTATTTATTTTATGATTATTTCCTTTCTTAATTTAACATAAAAACCACAACCGAGATTTCCCTTCACCTTTATACCAAAATAAAACTTTCTTTAATTAGGACTCCTACCACACCTCCCTCTCAAAGCTTTCATTAGGTGAGGTAGGTACTAATCGGGCATAGCGGTCAATAACGTCGGGATATTTTTCTATAGAAGGTCCTTGTTTCGACATCGATACTTCCTCCCTGTCTTGAGTTTCTTATGTAGGGACTCTGATTTCTGCGGTTTTGAAGTTTATTTCGCAAATCACCATCCTCCAGCGACCTATAGGAGCCTCTGTATGATGTACTAGCTCGTGAGGGTGCATTATAATTTCTAACATCATTTGTTCTCTGATTTCCTCGAGGTCTAGGATTTGGTGTATATGATTGCCTCTGAAAAGGAAGTGACTGGAGATTTCCCCTCCTTTGAGGCTTTCCTTGAATATACTTTCGAGGTTCTCTAGATTGGACCCTAGGTTGTACGCTTAGCTGACTCATTTTGTTTTCTAATGAAGCTCTGGATGGATTGTTTCTGTTTGGCACTTGATAGGATTTACCTGGGTGTTTATTTAAATATTCATGATGGAGTTTAATTAGCTTCCAGAAGTGTCCCACAGTGGATCCAGCAAAATGAAGTCCATCCCGGGTTGATCCTTGGAATGGTCTTGCGACTCTCGCCCCGAATTGTTTCCTTCTAGGATTTCCAAAATATTCCATCCGTGCTAATGCTATGGGTCTTGGTGTTAACTCCTTATCCCAACTTTGGAAAAACTTATCTATTATTTCCTTCATTTGTTTAGTAAAAAGCTTATTGATATGATTGGGGTATTTAATAGGTACTTGATCAGGATCTAATTTTCTATATAATCTGCTGCTATTATACTGACCAAAATTGGGAATGTAGGGTACCGTTATTATAATTTGGCAGTAAGGGTGGTTTGCTTTCCATTCTATCACCTTATCTTTTATATTTTTTACCAGCATGGAGATGTCTAATTGTCTATTGGGCACCATAATGGTGCAACCGGTATCTCGCCAAACTTCCAATTTGGTAAAATCGCAATGAAGACCCATAAGAACTATGAGACAGATGGGGTCTTGATCTGTAATAACGTTTTCATCTAACACTTGGTCGATTTTAAGTAACGCTTCTTCTGTATTCATCCCCGATTTGGTGTGGCGTACAAGATTCTTAGGTTTCCATCCTTCTATCACATGTTCCAATTCTGCTACCCGACTATCTCCAACGATTACGACCTTTTTCTCTCCCCAATTCATAATCTAAAAAGAAACATACATAATTAAATATTATTTCTCAAAACTTTTTGTCATATAAAATAAATAATTGACGAACTGTATTCCTCCGCTGCATTCTTGAAAATTAAACTTTATTAAAAATTAAAAAATTTTAATATATTATTTTGGAAATAATCAACAAGAAATTACTTTTTAACTAACTTATACTATTGTTTCTGAAATCTATTAAATGAGGCTTTATTATCGTAATTACTATTAAAACAGATTAATACACACGTTATGATCTTTTATACAAGGAAACTCAGGTGAAGCCTGAAAAACTGAAAGAAAAATCTTTTACCAAATGGAGCTCATCTTCCTCCAACTCCCTTAACTCTCGACAAATACCTGTGGAATCTCTTGTTATAACTCTTATGGGATCTCCTGAATAGTCCCTATTAGGATCTCACTATGTATCCATGGCTCCATATTGTAAGTGTTATGATGATCTGACACCAGAGAATCATCTTCATTTCTAGGTGATGGATATTGGTATTCAACTGTTTCTGGTCTCAACTGAATATTATATTTAGACACCTTTTCCCAGTTGATTCGAAACATATTTTGCGCCTCTTCTGTAAATCCTTCAAAATCTGGTTGTGATGTTTCACTGGTGGTGTCCTCTAATGATTGTTCTTGATTTACATTTTTTAAGTCTTCTGGTGTCTCATACCACTTTTTTAACTGCTTATGATGTACCTTATATAGGATGGTATTTCTATACTGATGTTGTATATCATACATTACTCCATTGTCATAATTCTTAATTATTTTATATGGGCCATGGTATTTTTTAGCTAATTTATTCGTTACATTATGACCCTTCAGGATGTTCTTTCTCAATACTAATTCATTAACTTTGTAGGGTTCATAATTCTTGGGTTTATTTCCCCATGTGCTATCTTCATTTTGTTCTTTCTCCACATTACTTAGAAATATTCCAGCTGGGGTTTTCCTTAATTCTCGGTGATACGTGTGGTTATAAACAGATATTATATCTGGTAAATGCGTATCCCACTCTTCTATCTTGTCTATCATACGGAACATGTTTAATAAGGTTTGATTTACCCTTTCCACCAGCCCGTTGGTTTGGGGCATATTAGCTACAGTGCAACGGTGTTTTATTTCCTTCTTTTTCAGAAACTCTTCAAACAAATGATTCGTAAACTCTTTCCCATTATCCGATTGCACTTCTAGAGGATCTTTCAAAAATGTTGCAATCATGGTTTTAAATGCCTTAAGCACTGTAGTAGCAGTTTTATCAGGTAAAGCTGTCGCAGATGTCCACTTCGAATACATGTCAACAGAAACAAGAACATATTTTTGACCTGATGTAGTTCTTGGCATTTCCATTAAATCTATAGCGACCACATCAAACGGTTTTTTGGCTTGTATTTTCCAAGTAGGTGGTCTCTGTTGTCTAGCTGGTAATATTTTTCGCTGCTGACATTTAATACATACTTTAGGGATTTGTTCACTCAGATATCGAATAAGTGGACTCCATATGATTTCTTTCATTTTCTGTATGATTTTATCTCGTCCTGGATGATAGTTTACTTTGTGATAATCAATAATTAAATTTTTTAAATCTTCATATCCGATAAGTAGACGTTCTATTCCATTTTCCTGATAAAATAACAATCCATCTCTTTCAATTATATTTTTTCTAAACCTTAAATATCTTTTTAAATATCTGTGTTCTTTAAGTTTTTTCAATTGTTCCATTTCATTATGATTTTCTTTTAATATTTTTCGCAATTCTTGCACATGTACATCTGCCATTTGACCCCGCTGTATTTCTTCCAATAATTGGTTTTCATCTCTTTGGTATTTTAAGGGAGTTTTTCTAATGGGAAGTTCTTGCACATTTTCATCATTCAACTCTTCAATAGAAATATCTAAAGAACTTACAGTTTCCAGTTCCTCCACTTCATCCTCTTTTTCATTTTCATCACTATCTTCAGTCTCTAAGTCAAACAATACAATTTCTTTCATTATCTCTGCCTCCTTAACATCAGAGTCAATCCAACCCAACTCGTCAACACATTTTTCAAGCTCTTTATCTGATTCTAATCTTTCCAGTAAGTCAAAGTGGACTCCATGAACACTTAACAAATAACAAATTCTTCTATTTCCTGCATTATATGAAACGCACTGATCTTTAGTATGGTAAATGGTAACTTGAATATCATATACTCGTGCACATGCCTCTACAATTTCTGAACTGACTAGAGTACCAGAAATATTCATCCTACACAAATTTTGTCGTACTTGCTTATTATCCGTTAATCCATACGTTTTTAAATTATTTCTTACTTCATTAACCGCCTTTTCACGAACAATTTTATGAGCTTTTTCGTCATTAAATAAAAATATGGCTATTGCGACGAACAAGGCATTACCACTACCCTTAATTTCTTTTACTTTAAATCCTACGGGCATAATATCTTCTTCAATCTCCATTTCTTCGATATTTTCTGGAACACATCTAGACAGAAAATCACTGATGTGATTAAATTTTCCCGGTAGGTATTTGATGTCAAAGTGATATTCTGAAAGGTCTGTTAATGTTCGTGCAATTCTTGCGTTAACTCCCGCCATATTATGCAAGTACGTTAGGGGTTGATGATCCGACCAGATGACAAACTTTCGGCACAACAAAAATGTGCGAAACACTTTTACTCCCCATCTTAAAGCGGCCAATTCCTTCTCTAAGGTGCTGTAATTTCTTTGTGCATTTCCAAAACACATTGAGGCATATGCAATAATTTTTAATTCTCCTTCTTGTTGTTGTTTTAAACAAGCTCCTGCACCTGTCCCAGACGCATCAACATATAGTTCTAACGGTTTTTCACTATCGTAATCAGGGAAGGCTAGAATTGGTGGTTTTATCAGAGCTCGTTTTAGTTGTTCAAAACTTTCCTGGCATTCTAAAGTCCACTTAATACTTTTCCCCGTTGTCAATTGTGACAAGGGTTTCATCAATTTAGCTGCCTCAGGAATATGTCTTCTGTAGTAATTCACACTACCTAAAAAGCTTTGGACTTGTTTTACGGTTTTGGGTACTGGAGCTTTTTGTATTGCCTCTATATTTTCTGACAATGGCAACAATCCTTCTTTGCTAACTTCTTGGCCTAAAAATTTCAACTTTTCTTCTGAAGATGTTGCACTTTTCAGGTTTTATTTTTAAGTTAAACTCTCGCAACTTTCCCAAAACTTGGCTCAGGTTATTTAGATGTTCTTCAAAATTTCTACCAAGTATCAAAATATCATCCAAGTAAGCCATAACCTGACTTTTTGAAAAATCCTGTATCATAAGGTTGACGAGACGTTGGAACGTTGCTGGTGAATTACATAGGCCAAAAGGTAAACGTACAAACTCTAGATGCTTAGAGGCAGTGGTAAAAGCTGTGAATTCTCGTGATTCTTCTTCCATGGCCAAGTTATAATAACCTTTTGTCATATCTAAAAGACTGAAATATGTGCTACCCTTTAAATTATATATACAGTCATTTACCGCCGGTAACGGAAAACTATCTTTAATAGTTCGTTGATTAAGGGCCCTATAATCGATACATACTCTTATCTTTCCATTTTTCTTAACTATTGGCACTATAGGGCTACTCCAGGGACTCTTCGATGGTCTTATAATTCCTTGTTCTTCCAAAATTTTTAACTCTTCATCCATAAGCTCTTGCACCTTCGGATTGAAACGTCGTACCTTTTGACGTATAGGCTCATAATCATGTAATTTAATTCTATGTTCCATCATATTAGTATAACCTACATCGTTATCGTCTTTACTGATAATATCCTTAAAATTTTCTAACATGTGACATACAATCTCTTTTTGTTCCTTAGTAAGATCTGTTTGTGTTAAGGTAAATCTTTCTTCTAAACTTTGTTGTTCCTCTTCTTCTGAATGCTCTTCATGAACCTCGTCTATTTCTTTGAGGATTTTCCCATCTTGTATCAATTCAATAGCAAATATTTCTATTTCTTCTTTATTAATTTTATAAGTTTCATCTCCTAAATTTATTATATTTACATAGGCGATTTTTCCGTTGTTAACTGTGTTAGAGATGAATAGCCCATTTTTTCGAAAATTATTTGCTCCTCGAACTTCTGTACTATATAAACAAGGCGTATCAAAATCTTTAGGGCCACATTGCTTCAATTTTATGTACATAACCGGGCTTTATGTGTGCATGTTTCTTTAATTCTAACTTAATATTACTAATTGGTACTGGATTAAATCTAAAATTACACACTGCTATTTCCTTGTTATTTCACCTGCTTACAGATTAATCTGTTATTTTTTAAATCAATTTCTTTCCTTGTTATTTGTCCTGCTTACAGATTAGTCTATTATTTTTCCAAATCAATTTCTAGAAAATACTTGTTATTTCTTGAAAGTCTATGCCAAGGATCATTTCTTGGGTTATTTTTCTACTAATGACAAAAGTTTCATTTTTAATTTGATAATTTCCTAGTTTAAATGATAATTTCATTTCTCCTTCTGTGGCTTCTGCATTTCCATGAACTCCTATTATTTTTATCTTAGACTCTTTTATTTCCTCATTTATCAACTGAGCAATATCCGAATTTATAACATTCAGTTGAGCGCCTGTATCAACTAAAGCACGTATTTTCGCACCATGTACCTTAACATCCAAATATAATCTTTGATCTTTTTCCTTAGGTGCAAGGCTTGTTTCGTTTCCCTTAATGCCACCTTGCTCGGTTAAGGGATGTTTTAGTTTTCCGCCGGCCTTCTCATCATATTTTTAAACTCTTCGCAATTCTTCATTAGATGATTTTCGCCACAAAAAGGGCACTCATATCTTTGTGAATTGGTCTGTTCTCTTCTTCCTGGCTGTTCTCTTCGTGTTTGTTGTATTTCTTGGTTAGCACTACTTGATTGTCCTCTTTGTTCTCTATTTCTTTCTTGGGCAATTCTTTTCCTGCAATCTTTAATCATGTGCCCCGGCTTTCCACAACAAAAACAGCCTTTATTTTTCTTATAGCATTCTGCTTCAACATGTCCTTCTTTTTCACAGTAACTACACTTTTTATTTTGTTTTTTCTCTATCTCTAGCACTTGTTTTGCGGTATTTAACTTTTCTTGTTCCTGTTCTCTATTTCTGTCTTCATTTTGAGGTTGTCTGTTTTTAGCTGCCTCCTTAAAACACATTTCCGCATTGCTTAGCTAAATCTAATAATTCTTTCGACTGTTATGCCAGGTTCTGATAGAGCTGTGTATTTCACTCTGGCAGCTGATTCCGGTTCTAATGCATCTAAAATTTTTATTTTCTTCATGTCCTTTGAACATATAATGATTTATGTCCATTCCAGCTAATCTGGCTAATTGATTTAAACGCATAGCGTAGTTACTAATATTTTCATCCTTCCTCCTTGTGGCCATCCAATAATTTTCCATTAATTTATCTTTATTTGTTGACGCTCTCTGCGCTATTACTCTCAGTTCTTCTTTCACTTGGTAATATGCCAGTCTTCCACCATCAATACTATCGAATGCATCAAGCATATTTCCTTCCAAGAAATTAGGTAACACCCTACTCCACGTATCCATTACTCCTGGGTATGTATGATCACAATAGATCTCGAAATCTCGCAAAAATTTATCAAAATCGTGGCCTTTTTCCATACAAAATTTCAAAGGTGGTGGTACTATATTTCTCCTATAATACACCTGGCTATTCATATATGGATCAGGTGGTGGCGTATATTGTTGTCCTGGAGTATACTGATAACTAGTTCCAACCCTGCTTGGATTTGTTGTTCTATTTCTTGCTCCTCTTGTTTGTTCATCTGCTGGTGTTGATGTTTGTTGCATTCCTTGTTGTTGTTGTGGTTGTCTTTCATCTTCATTCTTTTCCAATAATAAATCATCTGGCATTGGTATACTATACGCCATTTTTTCAGATTATGTCTTATTCGATCGTAGCACCAAATGTGTTAGGTGACTATCCTGGTTTAAACGGCACCAAAAAGTTATGTCGTAGCTACGTATTTTTAGAATATATTAATATATAATAGTATTTTGACAACTCTTTTCTTTTCAGATATTGCGTTGTGTTTTTCAAGTTTTAATGGTCGTAATTTATTCCAATTATATTCAACTCAGGACCAGCTTAAAGAGTTTTCGAAGACTTACTCTTTTCTTTTATTTTTAAAAATAAATTATATACAGGCTTTATTTATTCTTTGGTTTTATTTTAACTCAACCTCTATTTATAAATTTATGAACTATGTATTTTCATAAATAGTATTCAATATCATGAAATATCAATCAATGCAATTACTTGTTTAAACTATCAAACAAAAATCCCAAACGATTACACTACTTATAGAAACAAAATGTTTCTTAAAGGTTACGAAATTCAAATGATTAAATACTGTCAACTAAATAAATCGCAAAAATAATTCTAAGTGTTTACTCAATGGAGAACGCAAACTCAAATTAAAAGTTTCGGTAAGTATGAGTTAATCTTAATCTAATCACCAAAATATTCGAGAAATTCAAGTTGACTAAATATTATAAAACGATCTCGTAAATATTTTTTGTGTTACCTGAGTTTAACTAATTTAATTTATTTTCGATATAAAGTTCAAATACTAAAGTTCAAAGTACGAATTGTTTACGAATTAATTAAGTTATTAAATATCGTAATTACAAAGTTAAGTTATCAGTTTGAACGATTTAATCAAACCAATAATTAGGTAAAGGTCCAAGGCAAACAACTAAAAATATCAATCTTATTCAATTTTAATAACCAATTCTAATATAATCAAGATATGTTATAAATTTTATAATTTATAAACAGCTTTATACATATACATACAAGTTATTAGGATATATTAATATTTTCTTAATATATCAATCGATATACAGGTCCTCATTAGTTTGTGTTATTAATCAAAACTGTATACATACAAAGGTTACTAGTTACCTTAATTCGTAATCTCTCAAACGAGTTTAATTAATTCGTGATATTTTAAAAGTTTTAAATTTCAATGTCAAATTATCAGATGCGTATCTAATTCGCAATCACTCAAGCGAGTTCAACTTAATTCGTAATATCTCAAGCGAGTTTTAATTGAAGTCGTAGTACCTCAAGCGAGTTTTAACTTATTTTGTAAAACTTCATACGAGTTTTAAATTTCAATGCCAATATATCAAATGTGTATCTAATTCATAATCTCTCAAACGAGTTCAACTTAATTCGTAATATCTCAAACGAGTTTTAAATGAAGTCGTAATATCTCAAACGAGTTTTAATTTTAATTAGTAAAACTTCATACGAGTTTTAAATTTCATCAAAAAAATATCAAATTCATAATTTCTCAAACGAGTTCAACTTAATTCGGAATATCTCAAGCGAGTTTTAAATGAAGTATCAAAACATCAAAACTTCATATAACTTTCAAATACTATCAAAATTTATCAAACTATATAATTATTACGAAATTCTCTTATATAATTTACCAATTTATAAACGTAGTATTAAGTTAAGGAACTTTTTTCTTTTTAACACAACTTGACTCATCAGTCGTAAGAACAGAATGATTCCTCCATAAAAATTTCCAATGACTGAGCTCTCGTAAATGTTGTCGGAGGTACGAAGTTTGATTATTTTTGCATTTTTAGGAACGGGTGTAACAATTTTTCCCGACCCGTGTCAGTATTTTTTGGACTCTGATCTTTTGTTTTCTAAAAATTATTCGTCCGCCATGTTGAATTCCAACCATACTAGGACACCCTTAAGCTGATTTGTTTCCTTCACAGTGTTCTATTTCTTGTTTTTCTTATTTCAATTACATAATTATTTATTAATTATCATGGTTCATTTACCATACCCACACCAATTTTATATACTTCTATTATTCTTTCTTTCTTTATTCACCTTTAAGCATTACGAATCTTCTTCCAATTTTAAATATCCTATTTATTTATTTTATGATTATTTCCTTTCTTAATTTAACATAAAAACCACAACCGAGATTTCCCTTCACCTTTATACCAAAATAAAACTTTCTTTAATTAGGACTCCTACCACAATGTGTCACACGATTCTTACTCAAAAATGATATGCAATGTGAGAGTTCAGAAGAGCAGTATCAGTTGTAAAAGCGATAATATTGAGAGAGTGACACAGCAATTGAACAGGTAGAAAGAGAGTTAGTAAGAGCAAAAGAGTTGATAAAGAGGAAAAGCTCTAGACTCCACCTTTTTGAGAAGAGCTGTATGAGTGCAACCACCTCAGATGTGTAAAGTGTACTCAATACAGGGGTGAACAATACTCATATTAAAAGGAAGCAACTAGGATGGCAATAAAGAAATATATATATATATATATATATATATATATATATATATATATATATATATATATATATATATATATATATATATATATATATATATATATATATATATATATATATATATATATATATATATATATATATATGCTGGTATTAAGAAGTAGAGTTTATGAAATTGTGTCTAACATAATAAGTATGAAGTAGGGTTGGGTGAGCTCTGCACCACCAGAAATATCTTTGCAGTGAACCACATAAAACCATACAGAAAGCAAAAGGTATAATTTCATCATAGAATAGTAGAATACCATAAAAAAATCTCATAGAATAATAGAGTTTGGTTTAGTTAAATTTCCCTTGTTGATTCTACTCCTGCACTCAGATTATTGAGCGCACAAATAAACTTGCACTCAAAGCAATAGTATAAAAAAAATCAAGCTCTTGTTCAAAACATAAAATTGAATACCAATATTAGAAGAGGGTCATAATTCTGACCTTTGACCCATCACTAATTTAACACATTCCTATGCTATTTGTTTTTTTCATAAATCTAGGCATTAATAAGAAATAATCATTGACCAGTATAAAGTTTGACAATAGTAGGATAGAAAATACATTCCTTATAACACAGTTTATTTATTTTTTATTAATTGCAAATTTCTTAATGAATTTAAGAGAAAAAATGTCACAAACTTCTTTAAAACATAAAATGAAGAAAAGGTGTTCTGTGAGTTCATCGTCAGTTCGATTACTTAAAATCTACTTTCAGAACTCCTTTTGGTTTAACTATCATATCAAGTACCTGAAATAAAAAAACACATTTTGAGTTTTTATTACATAAGGAACTCTGCTAAATCATATAATTAGTAGAATAGAAATTCTTCAGTATAAATTATAAATGAAAAGTATATTTTTTGTAATAAAAGATATTCCAGTTCGCAATTGTAAGACTTTTTAAAATGTTATTTTTAAGTCAAACTCCAAAAACTATCATAGATCAGAATTTGAATCCATTTCCAAGTTTTTGCAAATCTTACTTTGTTTAAAAAAAAATAGTGAATTACTGTATCAAATATTTTTTGGTATAAATATAAGATACCAAAATAATAATAATAATTATTATTCGTAAATTTTTTTAAATATAGATAGATATAGTATATATATATATATATATATATATATATATATATATATATATATAATATATATATATATATATATATATATATATATATATATATATATATATATTATATATATACTCAGTTCCTCCATCTCTCCACTCGACACAATCTTCCACACAACTATGATATCTTCTTCGAAAACACACAACTCAAGCCTTCATCTGTCCTTAATATTCTTGGTGTTTTTTTTCTCGTGATCTTTCTTGGAAAGATCACATTACTTCTCTTTCTAAACAAGCTTCTAAGAGGTTGGGTGTTCTGAGGCGCCTTCAGAATTACTTCACGCCACCCCAGTTGCTTGCTCTGTATAGGGGTGTTGTTCGCCCCTGTATGGAGTATGCTTCGCACATCTGGGGTGGTTCCACACATACAGCTCTCTTAGAGAAGGTGGAGTCAAGGGCATTTCGTCTCATCAACTCTCCTACTCTTACTAATCTCTTTCTGCCCATCGATTGTTGCGTCACTCTCTCTTTACTATCGCTATTACAACGGACACTGCTCTTCTGAACTCTCTCGTTGCATACCTCCTCCATTGAGAAGAGCTCGTGCAACACGCCTTTCTACACATTCTCATCCTTTCTCTGTCCAACTCTCCGACCCCAGACTTAACCGCTATGCTCAATCTTACATATACTCTACTGGTAAAGTCTGGAACACACTCCCTTCATCTGTTTTCCCAACTTCCTTTGACTTGCATACTTTCAACGCCGTGTATCTGGACACGTCGGCCACCATCGACCAAATAGATTTTCCAACTCCGGGGAATTTGGTAGGCCTCTGCCTTTGCCCACCGGAGGAACATAAAAAAAAAAAATATATATATATATATATATATATATATATATATATATATATTTTAATATCTCCTCCGGTGGCAAAGACCAGAGGCCTACCAAATTCCACCAGAGTTGGGAAAGATCTATTGTCATGGTCGATGGAGGCCGACGTGTCCAGATACACGGCGTTTGAAAGTATGCAAGTCAAAGGAAAAAACAGGTGAAGGGAGTGTGTTTCCATACTTTACCAGTAGAGTATATGTAAGATTGAGCATAGCAGTTAAGTCTGGGATCGGAGAGTTGGACAGAAAGGATGAGACTGTGTAGAAAGGCGTGTCGCACGAGCTCTTCTCAGAGGAGGTATGCGACGAGAGAATTCAGAAGAGCAGTGTCTGTTGTAATAGCGATAGTAAAGAGAGAGTGACGCAACAATTTGACGGGCAGAAAGAGATTGAAGAGAGTTAGTAAGAGCAGGAGAGTTGATGAGACGAAATGCCCTAGACTCCACCTTCTCTAGGAGAGCCGTGTGTGTGGAACCACCCCAGATGTGCGAAGCGTACTCCATACAGGGCGAACAACACCCCTATACAGAGCAAGCAACTGGGGTGGCGTGAAGAAATTCTGAAGGCGCCTCAGAACATCCAACCTCTTAGAAGCTTGTTTAGAAAGAGAAGTAATGTGATCTTACCAAGAAAGATCATGAGAAAAAGAAACACCAAGAATATTAAGAACAGATGAAGGCTTGAGTTGTGTGTTTTCGAAGAAGATATCATAGTTGTGTGGAAGATTGTGTCGAGTGGAGAGATGAAGGAATTTGAGTTTTTGAGGCATTGAAAACAACCATGTTTTCTCTGCCCCAATTTGAAATAAGTGAAAGATCAGAGGTTAGTTGCTCCAAGGCTACCCTTCTCGAGTCTATCAACTGCTGTTGGGTGGGACGTTTTTCAAACTGGAAGGAATAATGAAGGGTGGAGTCATCAGCATAGGAGTGGATAGGAGATGAGATAATGGAGAGAAGGTCATTGATAAAAAGTAGAAAAAGTGTTTGGGATAGGACAGAACCTTCAGGAACACCACTATTAATAGATTTAAAGGAAGAATAAATAAATAAATAAATAAATAAATAAATAAATAAGTAAATAAAATGAAATAAATAACAGAATAAATTATGTAAAAAAATAATAATGAAATAAGTAATCTTCCATGTAATATTTTAGAAATAAAATTAGTTTTTACTAAATATTAATGTGCAAATACAAATTCAAGTAGATCAAACTACACAAGAGATTGGTGAAATGGAAACCCTTATGGAAGCATCCTAAAATATTTCATTCCGTAATTAAATATAATCTTTACATTAAATGAACTTCAATAAAATAATATTCTGTAGCTCTTTGCAACTGATTATGTTCTTTTGTTGATTCATATCTTTTGGTGACTGTTAAAATGAGTTGAGGAAGTATTACATTCAAGATTTGAAATGGTCAGAAAGACGTGGTTTAAATAAATGCAACCAATACCATAATCTTTCCAAGACATCATTCAAATGATGGTGCTCAGATAACTTTGCATGGGAATGAAATCACTGTTACTCAAAAGCTTTATATTTTGATCAAAGGTCACTTAAGAATGTATATGTTAAGTATATTAAAGATGAAGCAGAGAATGCCATGGCACTCTTAAAAATTTGAGGTATAAGAATTGTTGAGTAGATAAAAGAATTCTGTTGCATCTTAGCTGAAAGAGTAAGAAGTTTAAAGTTATTAAATTTCCCCATTTTAAAGTTACAGGAAAGGAAGGTCAAAGTTGAAAAACGGACAAAATAGTTCAAGGCAGGGTTCATCTTCAGAACCCCATGTTTTGGGAAGTGCAAGTTTTGAAAACTGCAGGAGGGATACCATCAGGACCATATGACTTGGTGTCAAGCTCAGAGAGATCCCATTTTATAAATATGTATATAATATGCACTTACCTCCATGTAAGGTGGAGCTGAAAGAATTTGGGAAACTGAATGTGCAATATCTTCTGATTTCAGACTTGTGTTTAATTCAAAAACTTGTTTAGCAAATTCTGGGTTCTCTGTAATTTTATCTAAAATTTCAGTTTTTACCAAGCCTGGACTGACAACCTGCCAATGATATTTGTGAAATATAATAATGTTTTGTATTAGAATAGTAAAGTGCCTAAAAGAAATAATATAATTAGAATTACCGATAGTTTTATTCCAGAATTAGCAGCCTGAAGCTCTTGCCTCAAACCTTCAGAAAGGGCTCGAACAGCAAATTTGGTTCCTGTGTAAAAGTGAAATGATCCAATGGGAGGAACTCGGTGAGCAGCAATACTGAGAATAAATAATGTATTAAATTGTCAGATACATTGCAATGTAATGTTATTATCTATAATAGATTGCATTGGTTTCTCTTTGTAAGGAAAAATATTTAATAGTTTTATTTAAAAAAATAAGTTTATATAGGCAACATAAATAAATGCATTTGCTTTTGGTTTGAATTTTCTTCATAAATTCTGTATTGTGATGTAATTTAAAATGAATCTAAAAATATTACTACTGCTGCTATGGAAATATTAATAAAATAAAATACCTAATTATATTGTTCTTACCTGCTAATGTTTATTATATGACCATCATCTAAACCTCTTTCCTTTAGAGAATTCACCGTCAGTTTTGAGCAGAGACAGAGGGCGATCACATTTACATTAGTAATTTGACGCCATTCTTCTGGCGTTCCATCTACAAACATGAAACAGGATATAAAATTTACAGAAATTTTTTTTTCTTTAACAAGTGTGTATAATAATAAATATATATTTTTTGTACATTTTTTTGAATTTTAGTTTTTCAATAAGCTTGTTGTAGTATTATTGTCGATTGTATTTACGTTTTCAGCCTCAAGTTTTTTATTTAACAAAAAATATTCTTATAGCAATTTATCATAATATTCTAATTTATAATTCTGACCCCCTCCAT
>SEYY01019970.1:15000-17500 GCA_009176605.1 Armadillidium nasatum
AAAAATAGTAGTAATAATAATTATAATAATAATAATAATAATAATAATAGTAAAATAATAATAATAATAATAATAATAATAATAATAATAATAATAATAATAATAATAATAATAATAATAATAATAATAATAATAATAATAATAATAATAGAAAAATAAGAAAGAAGAAGAAGAAGAAGAAGAAGAAGAAGAAGAAGAAGAAGAAGAAGAAGAAGAAGAAGAAAAGAAAAAAAAACAACGACAACAACTACAGTAACTACAACTTCAACTTCAACTTCATCTGCAATTACAATTGTAACTACAATTGAAATTCAACTACAGTTACAGCCCCAACTACATTTACAACTACAACTATAACTATAACTACTACTATATCTGCAACCATAACTACAACTACAATTACAATTTCAAGTACAACTACAACTGAAACTACAACTATAACTACAACTATAACTACAACTATAATTACAACTTCAATTATAATTACAATTACGACTTCAGCTACAACTACAACTACAACTTCAATTACATCCAGACCAACAACTACTACTACAACTTCATGTACAACTATAACTATAACTATTACTAGAACTGCAACTATAACAACAACTACAATTACAACTTCAAATACCACTTCAACCACAACTACAACTACAACTATGATTATAACTACAACTACAACTTCAACAACAACTACAACTACAACTACAACTACAACTACAACTACAACTACAACTATAATTATAACTTCAACTACAATTACAACTATAATTATAACTACAACTACCACAACTACAATTACATCTGCAACTACAATTACAACCACAACTACAACTATAACTACAATTACAACTACGACTTGAAGGAAAACAATAATCCAAAACATGATAACCAAGAAAAGGAACAAGAATTATAGAACAAGAACAAGATAAAAAATGAACGAGAACAAAAGTAAGTACGATGACATAAAAAAATATAAAGAAGAACTAGAACAAAAACAAGAATTAAAACATCATGAGCTTGAACAACAAGAAAAAGAACAACGTAAACAGAAAAGTAAGTACAATAACAAGAAGCACAAAAAACAAGAATAAGAACAACTAGAACAGAAAAGGAAGTATAGTAACAAGAAACTCGAAAAGAACAAAACAAAAACAAAGAGCACAAAAATAATTGCAATAATAAGAGACAAGAAAAGAATAAAACAAGAAAAAGAGAACAGAAATGTAAGTACAATAACAAGAAACCCGAAAAGAACAAAACAAGATCAACAAGAACAGAAGAGTAAGAACAATAACAAAAAAGGAAAAAACAACAAGAACAGAAAAATAAGTACAAAACAAGAAATACGAAAAGAACAAAACAAGTACAACGAGAACAGAAAAGTGAGTACAATAAAAAGAAACAGGAAAAGAACAAAACAAGAACAACGAGAACAGAAAAGTATGTACAATAGCAAGAAACAAGAACAAAGAAAACAGAAAAGTAAGAACAATAATAAGGCCCTGAAAAGAACAAAACAGAAAAGAACAAAGAGAATAACGAGAACAGAAGAGTAAATACATTAACAAGAAACCCGAAAAAAAACAAAACAAGAACAAATAGAACAGAAGAGTAAGTACAATAACAAGAAATCCGAAAAGAACAAAACAAGAACAAATCAAACAGAAGAGTAAGTACAATAGCAAGAAATCCGAAAAGAGCAAAACAAGAAGAAACAGAACAGAAGAGTAAGTACAATAACAAGAAATTCGAAAAGAACAAAACAAGAAGAAACAGAACAGAAGAGTAAGTACAATAACAAGAAATCCGAAAAGAACAAAATAAGCAGAAATATTTATTCCTCATAGACTCGAAGGTACTTACAGATTACGTAATTAACAAGGTACATTCCATGACTGGTAAACGCCACGATGAACCTCAATATGAGGAATGTAATAAGGACATTTGAGAAGGCAGTGGCAATGGACGAGATTATGAAGAATACTGAACATGTCAGGGATACGGAACGTCTTCCAAATCTAAAATAATAATAATAATAATAATAATAATAATAATAATAATAATAATAAATAATAATAATAATAATAATATATAATAATAATAATAATAATAATAATAATAATAATAATAATAATAATAATAATAAAAAACAATAATAATAATAATAATAATAATAATGGTAGAAATAATAAACACAGTGATAATAACAATAATAACGATGATGATGATAATAATAATAAACAATAAATAATTCTAATTATAATATAAATAATAATAAAAATAATAAATAATGATAATTACAATTAAAATAATAATAATAATAATAATAATAATAATAATAATAATAATAATAATAATAATAATAATAATAAAAATAATGAAAAAATAATAATAAAAAATAAGTAACTAATAATAATAATATAGATAATAATAATAATAATAATAATGATAAAAATAATTTTTTTTATTATTATTAATTTGTTTTATAATTATAATA
>SEYY01019971.1:0-2500 GCA_009176605.1 Armadillidium nasatum
ATATATATATATATATATATATATATATATATATATATATATATATATATAATATATATATATATATATATATATATATATATATATATATATATATATATATATATATATATATATATATATATATATATATATATATATATATATATATATATATATATATATATATATATATATATATAGTATATATATATATATATATATATAGGTAAAGGTGTAGATTGTTTCTGAGTTTCGATTTTTAGAAAATATCGATATTCGAAAATATCGAAGTTGCCGTAAAAGAGGTCTAACCTATACAAGAATGTTGCCGCGAGATACAAGCCTACGGCCCTATTACACCACACATACACACAATTATTATTACTTACTTTTCTAGCATACTTAGTTCGACTTATCATAACCTGAAATTCCGAAGTTGTCGTAAAAGAGGCCTAACCTATTCATGTAAGGATATCAATTAAAATAAAATATCGATATAAAAAATATCGAAACTCAGAAACAATCTACATCTAAGCCATATATATATATATATATATATATATATATATATATATATATATATATATATATATATATATATATATATATATATATATATATATATATATATATATATATATATATATATATATATATATGCCCCGGCCCCCGGCCAAAAAAAAATCAGGGAAAACCGGGGTTGCCGGCCGGGGTTAAAATGGCAAATTGTACTTAAATTTTTTTTTTTTTTTAATTTTCAGATGATTCTGCTGAAACTTTCAGTTATATAGATTTTTTACCGGTAAGAAAAGTCCATTTCTAGCGTTTTTCCGAGTCTATTGCGGTTAAAAGTTTTTTTTTTTTTTAAATTTTACCCTTTTTTAATTGAATGGCGGTGCCAAACCACTTTTTAGAATGAGCTGAAAATTGGACTATTTATTCAAAATTAAATGGGATACAAAAGTCTCTAATAGACTTTTGTTCCCAGAGTTATAGAAAAAATGTTATAAGCCAAAAACTGACCAACTATAGAAAAAAAAAATTTTTGAACTAAAAAAATCCACCTTTTCCGACAAAATTAAAAAAAAAAAAAATACAACTATGACATTTCCTATTTTTGGTGTGTATAGAGGAGGGGTGGGGCTACAAATTCCTCTATATACTTTATTCGATGACATTCGTTGGTTTTGAGATATAGCCTTCAAAAAGGTCCTTTTTTTGGCCAAATTTCAAAAATTCCCAAAGTTTGAGAGGCTATATCTCGCTTCAAACAAAGAGCATTTAAATATGCACTAAATAAATATTGTTGCCCTGCCCTCTTCTAAACAATATTCACAAATAAAAAAAATAGTAGGTAGCGTTTTTTATAAATAATTTTTTCCTCCAGAAGGGTACGATTTTTGCAAAAAAAATTGCATGGGATACTATTCAGTTGGAATTGGGTAGTCATAGAAGATATGAGCTTGTTCGTTGTCTGCTATTGACAGTGGAGAGAAGTTTCTGTAGTTATCTGTTGCTATTTCCAAGTTGTAGTATTCGCACAATCTGTAGTGAAAGAGTTTGTAAATTGCATTGTCTTTCTGTTTACACTTGTCTGTGAAGTAGAGTCTCACAACCAGATATGTGTAGAACAGATTCCTCACCTACTCCACACATCCTGAATTTATCACTACAGTCCTGTTTTTCTATAAGTTTTTAAAACCAATCTGTTCCGAGTCCACTGTCTTGGGCTGTTATTATAGTAATCTTTCTACTTCAAATCTTAAATATTCCTTTGAAATTAATTCTACAATTTTTTTCCTTATTGATATAAACTTTGTTCAGCAGGACTACTACTTTTGCATGTTTATGGTTTTGCCATTATGTCTCAATAGCTTTTACTCTATTTTTTTGTAAATCTTTTATTTTTTGAATTTTATTATTTAATTCTGTATCTTCCCTATGCATTTCTTCATCTATTCCTATAATATATGCATTAATAGACATTCACTTTTTAGTATAGAGGTTTTGTTGTTGCTGTTCGTTCTTCGTGTCCTTTTACCCAATTCATATATTTTGTACCTTTTCCATTTACATATTCACCTAATCTTATTATTTCCTTCTTGTGAATTTCATCTATAAGATGTATTCCCATACCCCTTCATTTCTACGCATGTACATTCTAGCCGTATACTAATTTTTCCATTCAGGTTTGTTTGCAAGTAGTAATTTTCTTGCTCATATATTTAATTCATTAATCTCATATTGAAACCAATCAATAATTCCGAATCCGCGTATGTTGGTACAGTGGTATAGCAAGTACCTTGATAGCCTCAATTTTGTTTTTGGGTTTAATTCAGTTTTTAGAATTACTTTGTCTGTCTAGGTATTCTTTCCTTATTCTCTTCTTAATTATTTCGTTCTCTGTTGCTTCTGATTCCTATATGCCTAAATATTTGTATGCAACTTCCGGTTCTAATTTTTTTTATCACAGCGTCATAAATAATAATAATGTTTTCAGCATCCGCTCATCTCCCTT
>SEYY01019971.1:5000-33519 GCA_009176605.1 Armadillidium nasatum
ATATATATATATATATATATATATATATATATATATATATATATATATATATATATATACTATATATATATATATATATATATATATATATATATATATATATATATATATATATATATATATATATATATATATATATATATATATATATATATATATATATATATATATATATATATATATATATATATATATATATATATATATATATATATATATATATATATATATATATATATATATATATATATATATATATATATATATATATCTATATATATATATATATATATATATATATATATATATATATATATATATATATATAGTATATATATATATATATATATATATATATATATATATATATATATATATATTCTGTATAGAGTCTTAGCTTCTAGGAAAGGCTGAAAGAGTCTTAAAATAGAGTTTTTGTTTCAATGAAAGAATTTTAAAATCTATGAATAGGAACACTCAAATTATCCTAATTTTTCATAGATGAATAAACTATGATCTTATTTCATTACTAAGCTGTTAACTTGTGAAAACTATATCTTGCTCGTTGTATAAATTAACTAAATAAATAAATAAATTTTAAAAAATAAATAAATATATAAAAAACTATATTGTATTTGTTCAATTTTATTAATTGTTTCGTAATAACTGTTACTGCCGAATAAAACTTTAAAAACATAAATTAATTAATGAGTGTAAAATTTAATTATAGTTTTTATTTTGGACAAGCTTTAAGTGTTAAAGCTGTTTCCTGTACTTTCACGTTTTACTAAGTATTTAGTTTCCTAAAAATTTAGAAGAAAAACAGCGTTCCATTCGTCACTTAAGGCACGAAAACTCTCCAATTTTCGCGGGGAAAATGACATCATCATCTAAATTTTCTTAAGTTTTTGACAAAATTTTGGTGACTAAATTTCTCCTAAATATTTAGATGTAAATAAAACGGTTTTCATTTGCTGCCATTTGTATCTCGATGTTTATGTGTTTTATGTGTCATTTTCTCAATTTTTTTAAAATTTATTTTAATAAATGTGTTAAAACATTTAATTTTCAATTCATAAATTTCAGTTTTATACACAAAATAAAATATTAGTAGGCTACAAAAGCAATCAGTATTATTTTAAAAATACTTTGGCAGCAGGAAGCCATCATTAAAAACATTGGAACTTAATAAATTTCGAATAACTGAAAATAATTAATTTGTTTTATTTATCGGAAAATGCTAAAATAATTATCCTTAATAATTTGCAAACTATGAGTAAGAATATTTACAAAAGGAATTTATGCTAAAAGAAAGTCTTGGCTAAACTCCTCCATGTCTGTTTACATCACGTGACCATTCAAGATTGTGGCAGTGAATATCGAAGAGAGAAATTTCTACCTTCAATTTTCGCTGCCGTGAGCGGAAAATTACTGCAACAGAACTCTTATCAAACTATTCAAGGAACACTTCGCTTTAACAATCTTGAAAATCCTTAAAGAATCTTGACCTTGGAACACCCCCTTTGAAAATTTTGGAAAACCGTTCTATTGTGCAAATCGTAAGATGGCTTGCAAAAATGGAACGTGACTAAATTTTTAGGAAGTTTGTAGACGAATAGAAAATGACTTAAATCAGTATTAATTTTGTTAATAGAAGACAAAATAATAATAATAATAATAATAATAATAATAATAATAATAATAATAATAATAATAATAATAATAATAATAATAATAATATCAATAGTAATAATAGCTTATTTTTAAGACTTAATAACTTTCATTCAAATTAAAATTTAGTCAAACCACAAAAAATTTAAAAATTAGCGAAAAAAGGAAAAAAAATACAAATAGCTTTGCATGTTAGTGTTTAATTAACAAAAATGAATATGTAAGCTAAATATGTAATACCTTGAAAAGTAATCACATGTACAGATGAATAAGTCTTTGCTTTGTCTATAACTATATAATTATTTACAGGACTTTGCTGATTCTACGGAAGAAGGCAGTTAGCGCTTCTTTGTACATGTCATGGCTTGAGGTTTCGACGAAGGAGATGCCCCCTTTCTGTTTATAAGAGGAAATCAAACTCCGTTTCCTGTTTACTCATGATTCATTAACCAAAATAAATATATAACAAAGTATTAATTGTTTGATTTTATTAATAAAAGTTCAATTGTTCAATCAGTCAAGAAGTAATCATTTTATTCCTAATTCTATTATTAAACAATGCCCAGGAATACCATCAACCCCAAGGCTGTTGAAGCAATTCCATTACCAACCTCGCCCTTTTATCAAACTACGCCTCCAAAGATGTCTTATTGTTCTAGTTCACTCTGAAGAAAAGGATAACAAAGCTCAAGCAGAATGCAAAATGAGAATCATTAGAGACAAAGGTCTAGAATTATAAAATACTTACAAAGGAATTACATCTAGCAAGCGCACTTGCAATGAAAACATCAAATGAGGGAAAGTAAGGCACACAAATCTCAAAATAGATATTTAAGCATATAAGATTTTAAGCATATAATTTCAAACCATAATGAAAAGAGTACGTGACAAATAAAATAATTAACGTTTTGGAATAAAAATCATAAAAGACTTACAATATCAGAAAATAAGGGATAACTTTATTCAAATAATTACCTTGGAGCTAATAAGATTTTTCATAGATCTTTGGACTTAACAATTTAATCCTTCTCTCCGGATCTTTTTCAATAAAAACTTTTTTCTGACTGTATAGGAAATTGGAAATTTCTTTCTTAACATTCTCACTAAATAGTCTATCTTTTCTATCAGGAGCTTGTTTAATCTTAGCTCTCTCTCTCTCTCTCTCTCTCTCTCTCTATCTCTATCTCTATCTCTATCTCTATCTCTCTCTCTCTCTCTCTCTCTCTCTCTCTCTCTCTCTCTCTCTCTCTCTCTCTCTCTCTCTCTCTCTCTCTCTCTAAATATATATATATATATATATATATATATATATATATATATATATATATATATATATATATATATATATATATATATATATATATATATATATATATATATATATATATATATATATATATATATATATATATATATATATATATATATATAGAACCTTTTTTTTAATTTACTTTTTTTCAGCTCCGAAATAGCTATAAAATTTACTCCGACGCTGATGCAGCAACCTGGCAGTGCATGGACAGATGATAATTAAATTAAAATAAAAGATAGTTTAAAAAAAAATAATATTTAAGGTTATTTCCATTTTTTTTATAAAAGGAAGGATCCAATGTTTGAATTTTTTTTATTTTTATCCGATTCTCCTGAAAATTTCAGTATAGATAGCGGTTTTCCCGACGAAAAAGCTCCATTCCTAACGTTTTTACGAGGGATTAACAGTTTAAGTTTTTTTTTTTTTTTTTTTTTTTTTTTTTTTAAATATATGTTTAAATCTACGGTGAGGCCAAGTCAACAAATTTTTTGGTCTGAAATTTAAGTTATATATTCCAAAAATCTATTGGCTACAAAAGCTTCTAATAGAGTTTTTTTCTGTGCTTTACAGAAAAAAAGTTACATGCCCTAACTTGAGCAGGTGTTAAAAATTTTTCCCATTCCAATTTTGAAAAACCCCGAACAAAAAAATGAAAAAAAAAAAAAATGTTAAATGTTTTTTATTTTTGTAAGGTCTATAGATGAGGGACAGAGCTACAAATTCTTTAAATACTTTATTCAATGGTATTTGTTTTTTTCGAGGTATATCTTATCGAAAAAGTCCAATTTTCAACAAAATTTCAAAATTTCCAAAGTTTGAGAGGCTGTATCTCTAACCAAACAAATGGGTTTAAAAAGTGCCTTAAATAAATGTTTTAGATTTGTCCCTCCTCTAAACAATAACAAAATTTAAAAGAGTTAACAAGGTTTTTTTTTTCTCTCTCTCTCTGGAAGGGTGTTTTTTACCATTTTTTTTTTGGTAATACTTTAGTGTAGGGGGCCCGTATTTTTTTTTCTACTCAGCCTAACTACGAAAATGAAATGATCTGATTTTTTTTTTTTAATCGGCGAATGACATGATTTTGTAAGAAAAATAAATAAAAAAGAAACATTTTAATTAAAAAAAAAATTTAAAACTAATGAAAATTTTTTCTTCAATATGACGTCACGAGATCTTTTAATACAGCAGAAAGATGCACAATGCACAATGACGTAGTCCTATAAAGGTTGTCAGTGCTTTCATATTAATGGGTTGCCTATAATTTTTTTTAGTTCCCTACAAAAAAAAATTTTTTTTTTTTTTATATATATATATAATATATATATATATATATATATATATATATATATATATATATATATATATATATATATATATATATATATATATATATATATATATATATATATAGAGAGAGAGAGAGAGAGAGAGAGGAATATGTGAAAATTTTATCACCACCACTCATGAATTGGGGGATATAGGGGACAGAACCCCCCTTTAGATAAATGATCGTGTGCCATGCATTTATAATTTCATTGCTGTACTTCAATAATACATATTATAATAGAAGCTGCAAATGCATGTCTCACAAACTTTTGTCTATAGGGGCTCTGCCCCCTGTACCCCCGACGCATGAGTGGTGATGATAAAATTCTTAATTACATTCTCTCTCTCTCTCTCTCTCTCTATATATATATATATATATATATATATATATATATATATATATATATATATATATATATATATATATATATATATATATATATATATATATATATATATAATAATCAATTTTAACTATTATTTCCATTTTTAGCTTCAACATATTTTAAAATATAACAACTTCGTCAAAATATTCAAATGAGATTTTTATAATTTCGGCAGATGATATTCTGACGTCATAATTATTCCTGTTATTTAAAAAAAAATTTTTTTTTTAAATATAATAATTTTTATTTTTTAAAAAAAAAAAAAAAAAAAAAAAAAAAAAAAAAAAAAAAAAAAAAAAAAAATTTCCTTTTCGTAGTTACGCTGAGAAGGAAAAAAAAACCGGACCCCCTTCACTAAGATTTTACCTTTTTTTTTTTTTTTTTTTTTTCATTCACAGGGGAGTTTTTGGGTCCTTTGGACCACTGATTTACCATTTCTATTTTTTTTTTTTTTTAAATTTTGACCACAACAACTTTTAAACCTTTAGAAAAATATCAGAAGTCGAAAATTCTTAGATTTAAATAATGTGTATACATTGTAAATTTCAGCTCAATTGGTCAAATAATAAAAAACTTTTTTTTTTTTGAGATTGGATCCTTTCCATTTATGGGAAAAAAATGTTTACTTGAACCCGACTATTACCCAAAGTTTTAAGCAAAAATTTTATTAGGAGAATGGGCCTCCCATAGGCCCTTCTTGTTTTATTACTTTAAAATTTTTCCAGCAGAGTTTTCTACACTTAATGAATTTATCAAAGTAACTTTTTATATTTTGGAATTTTGGAATATTAAAGTGATGGGTGCTGATCCAAACGAGTGTGCTTTATTCCAGAATAGAACAATTCGTCTTTGCAGCAAACAAGAATGGACACCACATATTGTAAAAATTTGTAATTTTAAATTTTTTTTTAATATGAATTTTTTTTTTTTTTATTCCAAAATCTTTTTCTGTTCTTTAATTTACCCAAAAAAATTAATTCAGATCATTTCATTTTTTTTTAATTAGGCTGAGTCAAAAAATAAAATGTTGCTGTGTGCAAAAAAAAAAAAAATTGTTACGATTAAAGCTGTAAATGAAAAAAAACAAAAAAAAACACCCCTGGTTTTTTCAGGTTTAAGATGAAAATCATGGGCCCAGTGGGTTGTACTTGTACTTGGACCCAAGTATGATATATATATATATATATATATATATATATATATATATATATATATATATATATATATATATATATATATATATATATATATATATATATATATATATATATATATATATATATATATTGTAATACAGTAAAAATAATAATAATAGTTGTGGTAAAACTCACGTTTAGTGTTGAATCCAAAGGTGAGTTGATGATTTTCTTGAAGATTATCAATGTGGTTACTCAGTCCTCTTGATGGACGGAGGCGTTGAAGGAGTTTAAAGTTGAAGAAGTTGAAGGTGCAATCTGATATTTTTTTTAACGAACAGAAGCCCTCAGGACCTCTGCTAGGGCAGTGTGGATCAATAAAAGGAACAGCTTTGGCAGATTTAATAAAAATTCAAAGAAAGAAGGTCATTGAAAAACAAAAAAAAACAAAATCGTTTAATTGTTGAAAGGTGGCTAAGGAACATGAACAAGAAACAACGCTGTTATCAGAGTTCGAGCAGAACAATAAAGAAAGGTCTGTTGACGAAGAGCAATGCAGAAAAAGGGTGTTAGGTTGTAGAGAACTGACGGGTATGTTGGTTTCTTAATGACTATCAATTAAGAAAACAACCGTCGTCAATTCAATAAAAGAAGGAGGACTAGGAAGTTGACTGATGATTTTAGTAGTCCAGAGTTGAAAATAAACTCCAAAGTTGAAACTAAAAATCAGAAAAATTTATAAGATATTTTGATAAATTTATCAATTAAAACTTTTAAGACAAATAATTGCATTAACTCACGTATTGGCCAGAGTGGTTGGCTCCAATACTTGAATTAAATCTTTATAGTTGAGAGTTCGTAAAGGTATTAATTCTTGTAGTTTTATTTTCAACTTAATTTGTGATAGTTATCTTTATATTCAAAGTAGAGTTAATTTTATGTTAAATTTTAATTAAGTTATAAAGATAGTTACCTAGTGAAGAAAATAAAAATTAGAAAAACAAGCTACAAAAATGCAAAATAATTATCTGTCAATAATAATAATCCCTCTTCTTATTTTCGTGGTCGATCATCAGTTTCTTTCTTCACCAATAACTATTGGGAAGAAAAGAATAAGAACGTTAGAATGGCACATTCTCACAATATATATATATATATATATATATATATATATATATATATATATATATATATATATATATATATATATATATATATATAATATATATATATATATATATATATATATTATTTGGGAAAAATATTAAAAAAATTCCATCTTTGAAGACTCGAATCTCTTGCTGGAGAATAATTTTTCAAGCCATAGACTCCAACCTCTGGCCAAAAATCACTCCAGTGCATCACTATAGATAAGTGTTTAGTCAACATTGAAATTTTTTAAAGCTTTTAACAGGGTTTTATGAAAGGTAACCCAATGGATCATATTACTGAGTTTATGAACAAATGAGAACCAG
Organism: Armadillidium nasatum; assembly: GCA_009176605.1. Lineage (NCBI taxonomy): Eukaryota > Metazoa > Arthropoda > Malacostraca > Isopoda > Armadillidiidae > Armadillidium > Armadillidium nasatum. The sequence goes on from SEYY01019971.1 coordinate 12,307, forward strand.
TTGATATTGTATATCTGGATTTTAGCAAAGCTTTTGATAAGGTACCTTATAAAAGGTTGATTTACAAGTTACCTCAGGTGGTTTAGGAGGGGTTGTGATTAGATACAGAAGTGGTTGAAGAACAGGAGGAAGTGTAAAAAGGAAGTTATAAAGAGGAGGGTTCGAAATTTTAAAAAAAAAAATTTTTTTTTTTTTTTTTTTTTTTTTTTTTTTTTTTTTTTTTTTTTTTTTTTTTTTTTTTTTTATTTTTTTTTTAGCGTTTTTATGAGTCTATAATGGTTTCATAGGTATTAGTGATCAAAAGTTGAAGAAAAAAAATAAATAGGGTCAAAAATTTTTTCCACATGAGGTTAAAATTTGCCTGAACAATCTTAGCCCCAATCTCTTGGATTATTGGAGAAAGATTTTTGATATCACGTCCAGAAAAAAAGTAAAATCAGTCGAATTTTTTTCGAATTTTTTTTTTTTACCCTTTTGGAGAAAAAATTATTTTAAAAAAATCCTTCTCGAATATTTCTTTTATTTTTGGATATTGTTTAGAAGAGAGATAGGTCTACAACTTTTATTTAGAGCATTATTAAATGCTAATTGTTTGAAGAAAGATATAGCCTCTCAAACTTTTGGAATTTTTGAAAATTTGTTAAAAATGGACCTTTTTTGAGAGATCATATCTCGGAACAAACAAATCAGATCAAATAAAGTATAAAGAAGAATTTGTAGCGCCAACACTCTTCTATAAGTATGCCAAAATTTATTATACTTTTTAAAAAAAAAAAAAATTTTCCTCGAAAATGTGGATTTTTAAAAAAAAAATAATAATTTCTTTCGATACTTTTTTGTAGCTAATAGAATTAGAAACATATCTTCCAAATTTCATACCAAAAAATTTTTTTATTTGGCTTCACCGTTGATTTGAATTTGAAAAAACATTCCGATATAACTGCTAAACATTAAATCGCTCGTAAAAACGTTAGGAATCAAGTTTTTTCGTCGGGAAAAAGGCTATATATATTGAAATTTTCAGGAGAATAGGATGAAATTTTTTTTTAAAAAAATCGAACCCTCCCCTTTTAATTAATTTAATTAACCAAATTTGTTTTTGTTATACTTCTTGACTCCATTACAGAATATATTTGATCCAAATGCTGAAATCTTTTCTCTTGCCGAAATGCCAGTGATATTTTAAATACCTTGTTACCTCTAAAGATATATAATAAGAATGTGATTATTTGTGCTTGTCTCTGTTAAAGTTATAACTCAATTGTGAATAGCTGAGACCTTTCTTCATATAATTGGCAAAATATTACTGAAAACAGGAAGCTTTCAGGCATGGTTTAAGCTTGTATAAATGGAAAGTGATAAAGTTAAACTTCCATAGGGGGTTTGTGAGTTTTTTGTGATGATTCATTACTTACTGTCCTGAAAGAACAGGGTCAGCCTTGATGATCTATACATTTTGTCTTGCATGAAATAAACAGAATCTACAAGGCTTCTGAAAAGGCATTGAAACTCATCAAAGTATACAAAGATTAATAAATACTAAATAATTTAATTGTCCTAATTTAAAGAAGTAATTGTTTATTATTTTTTTATTTCATTTGCTTGATAAAAAGTTTCATATTTGATTGTTTTTATACATTTAAGATCAGATCTTATTTTGGCAACCACAAGTGCAAAATCATTATAGCAGTGGTAAATGATGATGCGTACATTGTATAATAAAGTTTTTATTTATTAAATTCTGTTGTTAATCAGATATTTTCTCAAAACTACAAAAATATAATGAAATTTTTATTTATTTATTTATTTTTTTGTCAACTCTGAAATCAAATAATTTTTTGTTATTTGAAATTTCTTACATGTGATAACGTAGCATCCTTTACCATGATCTATGCCATTTCGAAAACTTACGTTAAGGGTAACAATATTTTATTTTTAATAATAATAATGTATTTTGTTGATTGTCTATGAAAGTGATAGTAATGAAAAGTTACTTAAGTGGTTTAAAATATTTTCACAAAGAATTTTTGTCTTTAAATGTGATCATTGTCTGTGATCTTGTAACAGTTCTTTTAATTATCCATCCCGGAAGACCTGTCATAAATTCTCTTGGGCACTTCTGCCCAGTTCTTTTAATTATCCATCCCGGAAGACCTGTCATAAATTCTCTTGGGCACTTCTGCCCAGTTCTTTTAATTATCCATCCCGGAAGACCTGTCATAAATTCTCTTGGGCACTTCTGCCCAGTTCTTTTAATTATCCATCCCTGGAAGACCTGTCATAAATTCTCTTGGGCACTTCTGAATTTCTTAAGACTTCTTTCTCCCACTGTGTGTTTCCTTTCAATTTTATGACTAATTTTTCTTTACAACACTGGACAATATGTCGGAATTTTTTTTTAGTATTAGTATTTACATTCCAATCCAAATTGTCTCCTTAACGCCATCACCTTCCTTTTAACCCCAGCAGAGTTGACATCTTTTTGATGGTCTGATTGGACTTCAATTTGATTGCCTCCCTTCATGGATCTTTATCATACTTAGGTTTGATTTTGGTTGTATTACATTCCGTTAAGGCTTATTCAAATCTTTTGTTTTTATTTTAGATCTTTCCCAGCAATGAAGCGAGTTTCGCTTTAGCTGAAGGTATTAAAAATGAAGAATTAGATGAAAAGACATTAATAAAATCAGAGTTGAGAGAATCAGAGAAGGAATCCATATTTGATGAAGAATTGGTTAACAATGATGTCATAAAATCCGAAAATCAGATGATGGTTGAGAAGAAATTTTGTTCTCAGAACTTAAAGGTTTGGCAATTCAAATTTGTGGTTACTTTTTACTTAAATTTTAAACAAGTTATTGATTGAATGGAAAATTTTTTTTATTATTATTATTATTATTATTATTACTGTAGTCAATTTCATTTACAGGAATTTGTGACCCTGAAAAATGTTCAATCATTGTTGAATAAAGTAAATGACGGAGGTTCAGAGGCACAATTTGAATCAGATGAAGAGAGATTCTTCTCACAAATTGTTAACATCAAAGTCTCCTTCGGTTCTTCTCAACAAGTTGACTGATAAAGAATTAAAGGTAAATTTTGATTTATTATTATTATTATTATTATTATTATTATTATTATTATTATTATTATTATTATTATTATAGTTTTTATTTATCTTTTAATATAACTGTAATTCATTCAAATTAATGAGTCAATTCCTGATTCCCAGTAACTCCGATTGTTCTTATTCTATTCCTCACAAAGATTTCATCTTCATTAAATTCTTAGTCTCTCTTGGTACTAATATTTTATCAACAAAACGTAATATAATATCAAAAGTTCTCTCTCTATATGTTTATTTTTATATTTTTACTTCCTCTTCTTCCTATTTCATTCTATTCTTCCTATTTAGATCCTTTTGCCCTTAATCGAAAGTAACAGTATAGAGGTTTTCTGTGGGAATTGAACCATCCCACCTCTTCCATGAGTCTGATTTATAACCTCATTCACTATGCAAGGAATTTCTTCTCTCTCTAACCTTAGAGAGGTCATAGGAGGTTTTTATGAAGGTTCGATTGTATCCCTTATCCTTTTGTATTGCTCATTAAGGATCTTTTCTCAGTCACTTCTTCACTTATGTTAATTACGAACTTTAGTGGCCACCAACTCCCGTGATGGGGGAAGGGGTGGATGAGGGGGCTACATATGGAAGTTTCCCTTCTAAGCTTCTCCGAGGCAGCTTTATGTTTCGCCATTTTTATTGTACGAGTACGTGCTTGTAAATTTGTATGGTATATGTGAAGAATGAGGTAGGTAGTTGGAATATAGGCACTTCAATATGACTGAAGGGTACACTAGATGCCCTCTGAGAAGGTGAAACGCAAAAAGGAATGAACCAAAGGGCAACGAAGGGAAACAGGAATGATCAGTGAATCTTTGAAGAAATATAATTTGAAAAAGCTTATTAAATGAGTAAAAAATTTAAGGTCGCACTTGAAAATAGTAATAAGAATTGTCCGGGTTACATTCGTAAATTTGGTTTTGATTATAGTGAAATGTTACTTTTTTTCGACATTAAAAGAAATTGTAAAAAATAAGAATTTTATATTTAATACGATTGTTATAAAGTATATAAAATTTACGTTGCATAAATTTGATTTTTATTGTTTTGTACAGACACTCCTTGGCGATGTTGGTGAGGCAGAAAAAGGTTCCAAAATGAAAAGTACTTCAAAAAGCAGACCCCAATCGTCAGTAACACGTGATCAAAGCCTTGAAGAGAGTCATCTGGAAAACCTGAGTTGCAGATTTTGTAATTTTAGTTTTAAAAGCAAAGATAAGTTGAAAATCCATTTAAAGACACATGAAAAAAGGAAGTTTAAATGTGCCCATTGCAGTTATGAATGTAATTCTAAAGTTTTGTTAAAACGTCATTTGTTAATTCACAGCAATGTCAAATTGTTTAAGTGTTCAGAGTGCTCCTATGAATGCAATTTTAAAGGAAACTTAAAAAGACACATGCTTATACATGGAAATGTAAAGTTATTTAAATGTTGTGAATGCTCTTATGAATGTAACGATAAAAGAACTTAAAAATTCATTTGTTAAATTCATGAAAATATAAAGTTATTTAAATGTTCTGACTGCAGCTATGAATGTAATCGTAAAGGAACTTAAAAAGACACATGCTTATACATGGAAATGTAAAGTTATTTAAATGTTCTCAATGCTCCTATGAATGTAATCGTAAAGAAAGCTTAAAAAGACACATGCTTATACATGGAAATGTAAAGTTATTTAAATGTTCTGAGTGTACCTATGAATGTAACGATAAAAGAGACTTAAAAATTCCATTTGTTAAATCATGAAAATATAAAGTTATTTAAATGTTCTCACTGCAGCTATGAAAGCAATCGTAAAGGAAGACTTAAATAAACACATGCTTAGACATGGAAATGTAAAGTTATTTAAATGTTCAAAGTGTTCCTATGAATGTAACCAAAAAGGGCAGTTAAAAATCCATTTGTTAAATCATGAAAATATAAAGTTATTTAAATGTTCCAAGTGCAACTATGGATGTAACGATAAAAGCAACTTAAAAAAACATTTGTTAATTCATGGAAATGTAAAGTTATTTAAATGTTGTGAATGCTCCTATGAATGTAATGTGAAATCAAGCTTAAAAAAACACATGATTATACATGGTTCTTAATTAAAGAATAAAAATATCATTAAATAACTTATATAAATGAATTAAACTATTAAAGGAATTAACAAATAAATTTTTTTGCTCAGTGGTTGTAATTCTTACATTCTTTACTTTTATTCTTAAAATTAAATAGCTTTTATTCCACCATCATAAAACTGAAAAGTAATTAAAATGAAAGATAAATAAGACAATGCTGACTCGGCTTAATCTTAATTTAATTCATTATTTTTTATTTTATTTTTCACGATGGCAGAAATATAAATGATAATATTACATAGGGCAGGACACAGAGAAAGACAGGTACTCTTACCTAGGCCTTTATTTACATGTATATCACATAGTACAGTTCGTGTTACAATACATGAGATACCTTTGTTGATTCAGTGAACATCAGGCAGCAATGGTCTTATAGATCATTACAACAAGAGATAGAATGAGACTACAAGTTTTATCACATGTGTAGTCTACATAATGGAACATAGTCTTTGAATGGTAAAGAAAATATTCATACAATATTAATAGTACATATACTTCAGGTTAACTCAAACACTAATTAATTATGTTTGTAATTTTAAATTAATATCCAAAAAAAAAAAAGTTATAATGAGCAAAGTAATTAAATTTGTGTGTCCTAATTAATTTTAATTACCAAAATACCTAAAGCTAAGTTGGTAATTAGGAATAAAAAATAATTAAACTTTTTAAAGTTAGTCAAAAAACGATAAAAAATTTATTCATAAATAAATGTTTTAGAAGTGTTGATCCTTGTGTTAAAATTACAACGGTAATCATTTAAGTTTAATTATTGAAAGTTTTATTATATATATATATATATATATATATATATATATATATATATATATATATATATATATATATATAATATATATATATATATATATATATATATATATATATATATATATATATATATATATATATATATATATATATATATATATATATATATATATATATATATATATATATATATATATATATATATATATATATATATATATATATATATATATATATATATATATATATATATATATATATATATATATATATATATATATATATATATATATATATAATAAATTCAGTAACGCTTGAAAACTACTCGTTAATGTCGACGCTTGAGAAAATTTCCCTCGTAACTCCTTCAAAATTCTAGATGAAAATTCAATTGATTCCAGTTTGGAACTATTACTACCTTTGCTTACAAAGCAGTTATAATAATATTCTGCCTAACTTTTGTTGAACAGAATTTGAATGTCTGTAATACCAAAGCAAACTGGATCTAATGAAACATTTGATGGGTTTGTATATTATTTAATTATATTTTCAACATTTCTAAAATTTTTATTATAAAAACTATAATATTCATATGGCTAAAAACAAAATCAAGTAGCTAAAATCAATAAAAATAGCTAGCACTGAAAGTAAAATGGTACGTTGCAATTTTTTATAAAATTAACGCTTTTATATCGAAAAGTTCTCTTATCGATTTCATATTGAAAAATATCTTTCTGAATTCTCTTTGTAATTTCATTCGAGATTTCTTAACAGTTATTGAGTATTAAACATATCGTTTGATATAAAATCTATTGTGATTACATAGTTAAAAGCCAATAAATATCGATTGATAAAATAAACCAGAATATTTAATTCGTTCGAATCTTATCTTATTTTGATAGCTAAATCGTTGATGAAGAATCATTTTGTTTATATTATCATAAGTTTATTTCATAGTGTTTTTCGTGTTGAAGTTTTTTCTAGTTACGCTTATTGGTAAATGTGCTCGTAACAGCGTGTAAATTGTCCTAACTCCGCGAATTCTGGCTCTATTTAATCAATTAAATATGCCTAATAAACTTGATTTCATATTTATCTTCGCAGTTTGAATATCTTAAGCCTCCCCCCCCCAAAAAAAAAAAATTTTTTTAGCTCCAAAATAGCTCTAAAATTCACTTTGATGCTGATACAGCAACCTGGCAGTGCACAGCCAGATGATATTACTCCATTGAAATTTTTCACGCACATAATAAAATTACCAAAATAATAAACACTCTAAGGTCAAATATGGAAGTCAAAGAACTATCACTTCACCATTTGAAATAAATTTTTTTCTTTTTCTTTTTTGCTTTTCAACACTTAAATATATGTACAATACATTTCAGCATATTTTGTCTTTATATTTTAAATTTAAAGAAAAATACAAACTCATGGTCACAGACTAAACTATTACCCTTATGTGCCTATATGACTAATCTTTTCGTTTTTTTTCAAAATCGATATTAATAAATTCGAAACAAATTGAATGAGACATGGTAACTGAAAAGTAAATTGATTACAAAATGTATATTCTGTTTCAATTTGAATTTTCAAACGAGAGTACATTGATGAAACACTGACAGAATTAATGTCATGGTCAATAGGCCGGTGCTGCCTCACACTCTCCTTCAAGTAACAAGTGAGTAAATTTAGAACACTAAATTCTATTATAAGGATATCATGAGTTGAACACTGTACTATGAAAATGTCTCGGCATGAAGAGCCATTTCCAGATGTCTTTGCCTTGAAAAGGCAACAAGTTCATAAAATTTTAACAGCACCAAGAGTAAAACACTGAAGATTGAGGCCTAGTTTATACTTAGGGTCAGGGACACGTAAGTCAAAGTGTACCAATTTATCGCTATCGATATTTTTATGATAGTATCGAAAAAATTTCGGAGATATTTGTAAAGCCGATATATCGATATTTTATCATCAGTAACTAATCAACGATATTTTTTAATTTCTAGAAATTTTAAGTAGTTTTCTGTTCCTTTATTAAATAAAATCTAATCAAAATTTGTTATTTTTCATGCGCATTCATGTTGGATGATAATGACAGTTTGTTTGACTCAAGAAAGGAGGTTGGAAAAGTATAGGCTTCTATATATATATATATATATATATATATATATATATATATATATATATATATATATATAATATATATATATATATATATATATATATATATATATATATATATAATATATATATATATATATATATATATATATATATATATATATATATATATATATATATATATATATATATATATATATATATATATATATATATATATATATATATATATATATATATATATATATATATATATATATATATATATATATATATATATATATATATATATATATATATATATATATATATATATATATATATATATATATATATATATATATATATATATATATATATATATATATATAATTCAAACAATATTTTTTAACCGATATATCATATATATTTTGAAACAATTATTTTGTTTCGAGAGCAATTTAATATTTTTAAAAAAATAACGATATTTTTTCATATATCGGCATTCCTATTAGAATCCGTCTCAAAGTATAGGTGTATTCCACAAACATGATTCTTTAAGATCTTACGGATTGCTAAAGCGAAGTGTTTCATGAATCGTTTTAAAAAAAAAATTGCTGCAGTAATTTTATGCACGCGGCAGCAAAAATTAAAGATATTAATTGGTGTGTTCCATGGTCAAGATTCTTCAAGGGATTTGAAGATTGCTATGGCGAAATGTTCCATGAATCGTATCCCACGAGTTTCATTGCAATGATTTCCTTTATTAAAAGAAAGTTAAAACTATTTTTTTTCTCTCTTTTTTTTTTTTTATTTAAAAATGTTTATTTAAATTTTTATTTTTTTTTATTTTTTTTATTTATTTTATTATTTATATATATATTATATATATATATATATATATATATATATATATATATATATATATATATATATATATATATATATATATATATATATATATATATATATATATATATATATATATATATATATATACTATAAAACAAAAAAAAAAAAAAATCTTTATGCTTTAGGAATCAAAAACCAAGGTGTGGTTTTTTTTTGGCTTTCCTTTATAGCTCAGACCATATATCTAAGGAGCAAAGACCTTGTCTCATGCCCTACCATAATTTGACATTTTTATATTAAAAAAATCTGACATAAAAACAACTGTTAAGTGCTTACTGTGGCCAATGAAAAATAAATAATAGTTCATGTTCACTGAATCAACAAAGGTATCTCATGTATTGTAACACGAACTGTACTATGTGATATACATGTAAATAAAGGCCTAGGTAAGAGTACCTGTCTTTCTCTGTGTCCTGCCCTATGTATCATTTATATTTCTGCCATCGTGAAAAATATGTAAAATATAAAATAATAAATTAATTTAAGATTAAGCCGAGTCAGCATTGTCTTATTTTTCTTTCATTTTAATTACTTTTCAGTTTTATGATGGTGGAATAAAAGCTTTTTAATTTTAAGAATAAAAGTAAAGAATGTAAGAATTACAACCACTGAGCAAGAAAATTTATTTGTTAATTCCTTTAATAGTTTAATTCATTTATATAAGTTATTTAATGATATTTTTATTCTTTAATTAAGAACCATGTATAATCATGTGTTTTTTTAAGCTTGATTTCACATTACATTCATAGGAGCATTCACAACATTTAAATAACTTTACATTTCCATGTCTAAGCATGTGTCTATTTAAGTCTCCTTTACGATTGCATTCATAGCTGCAGTGAGAACATTTAAATAACTTTACACTTCCATGAATTAACAAATGTTTTTTTAAGTTGCTTTTATCGTTACATCCATAGTTGCACTTGGAACATTTAAATAACTTTATATTTTCATGATTTAACAAATGGATTTTTAAGTTTCTTTTCTCGTTACATTCATAGGTACACTTCAGAACATTTAAATAACTTTACATTTCCATGTATAAGCATGTGTCTTTTTAAGTTTCCTTTACGATTGCATTCATAGCTGCAATCTGAACACTTAAACAATTTGACATTGCTGTGAATTAACAAATGCTGTTTTAACAAACTTTTAGAATTACCCTCATAACTGCAATGGGCACATTTAAACTTCCTTTTTTCATGTGTCTTTAAATGGCTTTTCAACTTATCTTTGCTTTTAAAACTAAAATTACAAAATCTGCAACTCAGGTTTTCCAGATGACTCTTTTCAAGGCTTTGATCACGTGTTACTGACGATTGGGGTCTGCTTTTTGAAGTACTTTTCATTTTGGAACCTTTTTCTGCCTCACCAACATCGCCAAGGAGTGTCTGTACAAAACAATAAAAAAAAATTAAATGTATTCAGCATAAACTTTATATACTTTACAAAAATACTTATTAAATGTAAAATAATTGTTATTTGAAAAATTTCTTTTAAATGTCAAAAAAATTTTAACAAGTGAAAAGCAATTTTACGTGCGTAATTCTACAAATATTATTATTATTGGTCAGATTGCAGAACTGACAAAAGGGAGAACGATTCCAAGACATGTGGTAGCTGTGAGTAAGGTTGGTGTGGACAATGCGGAGACGTGCGAGGACGACCTCCTGTTAACGGTTGTGCCTGAGAGAAGATGACCATTCGTCAATGATAGATTTTATGTACCCTCACCTTATCCACAATCTGATCACTCGTCTAACACTCCTGCCAGAACGACTGCAACATGAAACTTAAATATGCAAGAATGACGATGAAAGAGGGAGATCTGTCTATGCTGCTACCACTGTCCGGGGACCTGGGATGTCGAGGGCTTACCGTACGAGGTAACGCTGGGAGTTGGCAGAGGCCGTCGAGGCGAAGGGGGGAAATTCGTGGCGTCAATGCTCTTATAAAGTTCTAAAATCTGTGGGTCAACAATCATTGCAGGGTTTTACCAAAAAGTTTCCACTGAGTTCCGAAGCAAATTAATAGAATCCATATTTGTATTAAGGTTATATGGTCCCCCTTCATGAGTGTCGAACCCGTGAGATTTGAACCCATGGGACAGCGCTGGGCGGCGAGGATTCTCTTATTAAAGATGTTCCAGAGGAGCCAGGGAAAAAGAACCAAATCTGATGCAGGGTCGTGTGAGCTGGATTACGAACTGGGACGGTGCAGTTTACACCTTCAACAACACAAGTAGAGCCAGGGTTTGCCTCCCAAAACAAAAACAGGGATCGGTGGGCACATACCCTCTGACATAAAGGAAAAAAGTTTATATACATAACGGCGTTAAGTAAATAAAAGAGAGCGAAAAAGTAACACCAAAGAAAAGAAACAGTGAGAAGAATAAAAGTAATAACATGAATAAAATGGGCAACAATACAAAACTATGAAAGAACATGAACCAATAAAATCAACAAAAATAAATAATAATAATAATAATAATAATAATAATAATAATAATAATATAATAATAAGATCGTCAGAAAAGAAACCAAGCAAATAGAAAGAAAAGAACTAAGTCACTAGCATACTTTTTAGCAGGTACCATTAAAGAATGGTACCTGGGCTCCCTCACCACTACAATGTGGGTATGCTGTAGAGTATATATATATATTAGAGGTGGACCGGATAGTAATTTTTTACTATCCGCAGATGCGGTTGCGGATATTCAATTGCGGATGCGGATTTAATTTTTTAAAGAGTTTTTGCCATAGATTCTTGGAATTTTAAATATAATATCCAGAATCTATGTTGCCAGGGTGTGGGACGGGGACCCAACTCTTGAACACCCCACCAACCTCTTTCCCCAACCTCCACCCATTTGGAAAAAGGTTATATATATATATATATATATATATATATATATATATATATATATATATATATATATATATATATATATATATATATATATATATATATATATATATATATATATATATATATATATATATATATATATATATATATATATATATATATTATATATTATTCAGTATTCAGTTTTATTTTTTTTTTTTGAAGTTAATAATTGGTAAGTTATTTTTTAGAAATAAAAGCTTTTGGGCTCTTTCAGGTGAAAGTTTGGTTCGCTTTTCGTCGTAAATGAGGCCTGCTCCACTGAAAAGACGCTCACTAGCAACACTAGTTGAAGGACATGCTAAATAAGTCCTTGCCAGCTCAGCAAGAAAAGGGAAACTTTTGCAATTATCTCTCCACCAAACCAGTTGGTCTTTATCTGCCTCCAAACGTGGGAGTTTCAGATAATTTTCAATAATCGATATTGTATCCTTTGACACTTCTGACTGTGATTCTTCATCGCTGCTGGAAGCTAGAAGATCTTTCATTGATTTAGCAATGCTTAAGCTAACAGATTTTGTTTCTTTTGTATCTGAGAGCTTTTGCTTTTTCTTGAAAAGCGTTATTTTAGCTAATTTTTTACTATCCGCGGATGCGGATATCCAGTTGCGGATATTGGAAAAATGATGCGGATATCCGGTCCACCTCTAATATATATATATATATATATATATATATATATATATATATATATATATATATATATATATATATATATATATATATATATATATATATATATATATATATATATATATATATATATATATATATATATATATATATATATACTTAGTATTGAAAACCACTATAAATAAAAATATAAAAAGTAAAACACTAAAAAGACATTAACATTGAAGATAAAAAAAATTATCAACAACGGAGGATTTAAAACAAAAAGAAAGTGGCAACAGTTTCAGAGACTTATTTCCTGTCTCTCTCATCAGGCCAATAGTAAGAGGAAATGAGTTTTCCTCTTACTATTGGCCCGACTATTATAAGTCATCTGTACATAAGAGGAATAATCTAAGGTGGTTGGAAGTGGTTCTGAAGATGCCTTAGAACGATCCTTTTGAAACTTTTTTTGTGACAGAAACAAAATGAATCTACCAATCGAAATCGATAGAAAAAGAAATACAAAAAATATTTAAGGAAAATTGATTGTTATATTTGAACGTTTTCAAATAAGATTAATGCTTCTAGAAAATAAAAAGTAAATGAGTTTCTGAAGTATTGAAAACAACCATGTTTTCTCGACTCCAGTTATTAATGAAAAAAAAAAAAAAAAAAAAAAAAAAAGTCAGAATTCTGCTACTTTAAAGCAACCATTTTTAAAATGAAAAGAGTAACAAACTTGTAATCAACATGAATGAATAGAAGTGATTAAGAGAAAATCCTTAATGAGCAGTACAAAGAGGATACGGGATACGATAGAACCTTCTTTAAAACGTATGATCTCTCTCTTTCTCTAAGGTTAGAGAGAGAAGAAATTGCTTGAATGGTGAAAGTGATAATAAATCAGACTCCTGGCAGAGGTGTGATGGTTCAATTCCCACAGAGAAACTATAATGTGTTCTTTGATTAAGGCCAAAAGGATCTAAAAAGGAAGTAGAGATATAATAATAATAAATATATGGAGAGGGCATTTTTGATAGGATAAATTTAGTAAAATTCTATCATAAAATATTAGTAGCATGAGACTAAGAATTTTATGAAGATGAAATCTTTGTGAGGAATAGATTAAGAACGATCGGAGATACTGGCAACCAGGAATTCACTCATTAATTTGTATGAATTAAAGTTATATTAAAAAATAAATCAAATGTATTATAATAATAATAATAATAATAATAATAATAATAATAATAATAATAAATCAAAATTTACCATTAATTCTATTTCAGTCAACTTGTTGAGAAGAACCGAAGGAGACTTTGAGATTAAAATTTGTTGCGAAGAATCTCTCTTCATCTGATTCAAATTGTGCCTCTGAACCTCCGTCATTTACTTTATCCAACAATGATTGAACATTTTTCAGGGTCACAAATTCCTGTAAATGAAATTGATACAGAAATATTAATAGTAATAATAATAAAGAAATTTTCCATTCAATCAATAATTTGTTTAAAATTTAAGTAAAAAGTAACGACAAATTTGAATTGTCAAACCTTTAAGTTCTGAGAACAAAATTTCTTCTCAACCATCATCTGATTTTCGGATTTTATGACATCATTGTTAACCAATTCTTCATCAAATATGGATTCCTTCTCTGATTCTCTCAACTCTGATTTTATTAATGTCTTTTCATCTAATTCTTCATTTTTAATACCTTCAGCTAAAGTGAAACTCGATTCATTGCTGGGAAAGATCTAAAATAAAAACAAAGGATTTGAAATAAGCTTAACGGAATGTAATACAACCAAAATCAAACCTAAGTATGATAAAGATCCATGAACAGGAGGCAATCAAATTGAAGTCCAATCAGACCATCAAAAAGATGTCAACTCTGCTGGGGTTAAAAGGAAGGTGATGGTGTTAAGGAGGTAATTTGGATTGGAATGTAAATACTAATTCTAAAAAAAAATTTCCGACATATTGTCCAGTGTTGTAAAGAAAAATTAGTCAAAGTTGAAAGGAATCACACAGTGGGAGAAAGAATAATAATAATAATAATAATAATAATAATAATAATAATAATAATAATAATAATAATAATAATTTAGGAATAAGATCGTTAGAAAAGAAACCAAGCAAATGGAAAGAAAAGAACTAAGTCACTAGCATACTTTTTAGCAGGTACCATTCCTGAATGGTACCTGGGCTCCCTCAAAACTACAATGTGGGTATGCTGTCAAGGGATATATATATATATATATATATATATATATATATATATATATATATATATATATATATATATATATATATATATATATATATATATATATATATATATATATATATATATATATATATATATATATATACTTTGTATCGAAAACCACTATAATTAAAAATATAAAAAGTAAAACACTAAAAAGATCTTAAGAAATTCAGAAGTGCCCAAGAAAATTTACGACAGGTCTTTCCGGGATGGATAATTAAAAGAACTGTTACAAGTTCACAAACAATGATCACATTTAAAGACAAAAATTCTTTGTGAAAATATATAAACCACTTAATAACTTTTCATTACTGTCACCATCATAACCAATTAACAAATTACATTATTATTATTATTATTAAAAATAAAAAATTGTTAAAATTAATATGTTATCGAAATAACATAGACCATGATAAAAATTGCTGTTATCACATGTTAGAAATTTGAAATTATAAAAAAAAAATTTGATTTCAGGGTTGAAAAAAAAAAAAAAAAAAAAAAAAAATTAAAAATAAAATTATATTTTTGTAGTTTTGAGAACAAACAAATCCGATTAACAACAGAATTTAATAAATAAAAACTTTATTATACAATGTACGCATCATCATTTACCACTGCTATAATGATTTGGTATTTGTGGTAGCTGAAATAAGATCTGATCTTAAATGCATAAAAACATAATCAAATATGAAACTTTTTATCAAGCAACTTAAATTAAAAATAAGAAAACAATTACTTCTTTAAATTAAGGCAATTAAATTACTTAGTATTATTTTATAATGACTAATTAGAAGCCAAATAAAAATTTATTTCAAAATTCTTTGTATATTTTGACGAGTTTCAGTGCCTTTTCAGATTCTTAGTTTATTTCATGCAAGACAAAATGTATAGATCATCAAGGCTGACCCTGTTCTTTCAGGACAGTAAGTAATGAATCATCACAAAAAACTCACAAACCCCCTATGGAAGTTTAACTTTATCACTTTCAATTTATACAAGCTTAAACCACGCCTGGAAAGCTTCCTCTTTTCAGTAATATTTTGCCAATTATATGAAGAAAGGTGCTCCAGTCTCTCAGCTATTCACAATTGAGTTATAACTTTAACAGAGACAAGCACAAATAATCACATTCTTATTATATATCTTTAGAGGTAACAAGGTATTTAAAATATCACTGGCATTTAAGCAAGAGAAAAGATTTCAGCATTTGTATCAAATATATTCTGTACTGGAGTCAAGAAGTATAACAAAAATTTGGTTATCTGTTTTTCAAAGATTTGTAAAAATCATTCTTTTTGTGGTATAAAGAATTCAATTATAAGACATCTTACCAAACCCAGGAAGCAGTTTTATAATTACATTCCAGAGCAAGATTCAATTAATGTTCTATGAAGCTGCTGCTGAAGCAGAAGAGCCCAAAGCACTGGCAGAGTCATTTCGTAAGCTTATCTTTAACACACTGAATTTCAGAGTAAGTCACACTCAAAAACTCAAAAGTAAAAAAAATACTTCAAAACCTATCCTGGCAATTACTGTAATAAAGAATGTTCTTTATACTTACCTAAAAAAAGCAAAATTATATATATATATATATATATATATATATATATATATATATATATATATATATATATATATATATATATATATATATATATATATATATATATATATATATATATATATATATATATATATATCCTCACCTGAGAATCTTGTTGATAAGAGTCATATTCCAAGTCTAACTCTTCTTCTTTTACTTCAATTTTACATTTGAAATCCATTTTAATATTTATTTTAATGAAAAATATTTTCTAAATGATTAACAAACTGAGAAGAGAAAATGGAAAAAAAATAAGAACACCTCTCGAAATTTTCATACTAATTTAAATTTAAAATTGAAACAAAAATCAGAAAGAAATTTGTTAAATATTTCACCTTTTGTATTAGAATTGAATATTTTTCTTAAAATTCACTCATTGCAAATAATGATCAGACCATTAAGAATATAAGAAAAATAGCAACAACAAAAAGCCATAAGGGTCTATCAAGACTGTCTCACTCAAACTAAAGTAGACAACTTGCTTATCTAAACACATGCAATATATATATATCCAGAATAGACAATATATGGATTAAATACGCAAAGTTAAACCAATGATTTCAACATTACAATTGTCAAAGTGAAAGTCAACACACACACACCAACTACAAATGCCAAAACTAAAGCTATGGCACAAGCAAACTACACGCTGCTATTCATTTGATTAGACTATGTTCAAATATACTGTATGAAGAATTGGCTTAGTAATAATATATGATGTAAAGACCATCCATATACCTATCCAATCATTTCTTAAATGTTGGAAGTGATTTCAACAACTTTCTGTTCAAGAATTAACTATGCTGAATGGGTAGTTTTAAATTTTCATATTGTTACCTCTTGTTTCTCTGCAATGTTCTATTAAGAATTTATCAACATCAATGTTATTGAAATTTGTAAATATTTTGTAAACTTATAACATATCCCATCCAAGATATCACCTTTGTACAGAAAACATTCCTAACTCCTTCAGCCTCTCCTCATAACTCTTACTCTCAAGGCCAGAAATCATTCTTGAGGATCTATGTTACTCTCTTTCCATCATAAATATATATTTTCTTAAATGAGGGGCCTAAAAATAAGGGTTGAATACTATAATACTGGTCTAACATACCTATTACACAGTTTATTTATAATTTTCTTGCTTTTGTAAACAACATGGTGATTTATTAATTTATTATACCTAAAATCTTATAACTAGAAAAAAAAAAAGAAAAAAAGGCTAATTTCCTTTATTTTAAGTGATGATTAGCCACTTTCAAATGAACACTAACAATCATATCCAAATATTGTTCTTGGTTTACAGACTCGAGCCAACCTCTATTCATATTATAATTAAATCTTCATTCAAGTAAATTACATGAATAGCATTACACTTTTCACTATTACTCATAAAATTCTTTTGTCAATTAATCCACCTATCCAATAAGTATATTTAGATTACTTTACGGCTTAATAAATCTGTTGTTACTTCTCACAGACAAAGCCACTTTGGTATCATCTTCGAACTTGGAAATCTTACATTTCATTCATGAGATGCTGAAATGCATTGCAAATATATTTTGACTGTCTTTTGATTTTACAAAATACTTGAATACCTGGTTACTATATTTGTCCTTATACCATTCCTAATTTTCAGTATTTTTATATTTTTGGAAATACTTTAGTGATGGGGGCCCAAATCTTTTTTTTCTACTCAGCCTAACTAGGAAAATGAAATGATCTGATTTTTTTTAACGGTTAACCAGCAAATGACAAATAATTTTGTAAGAAAAAAATTATATAAAAAAAAAAAAAATTAATTAAAAAAAAATTTAAAACTAATGAAAATTATTTTTCTTCAATGTGACATCACAAGATCTTTTAATACAGCAGAATGACATAAAAGCTGTCAGTGATTTCATATTAATGGGTTGCCTATAATTTTTTTTTACTTCCCTATCAAAAAAAAATTTTTTTTTGGCAACATTTTAAATGACTCTCTCTCTCTCTCTCTCTCTCTCTCTCTCTCTCTATATATATATATATATATATATATATATATATATATATATATATATATATATATATAATATATATATATATATATATATATATATATATATATATATATGAGAGAGAGAGAGAATATGTGAAACTTTTATCACCACCACTCACTGGTTGGGGGTATAGGGGCAGAGCCCCCCATAGACAAATGATCATGTGCCATGCATTTACGATTTCATTGCTGTACTGCAATAATGCATATTATTATAATACAAGTTGCAAATGCATGGCACACAAACATTTGTCTATGGGGGGTTCTGCTCCCATACCCCCCAACCTGTGAGTGGTGGATAAAATTTTCCTTTACATTTCTCTCTCTCTCTCTCTCTCTATCTATATATATATATATATATATATATATATATATATATATATATATATATATATATATATATATATATATATATATATATATATATATATATTTTACAAACTTTAACTATTATTTCTATTTTTAGCTTCAACATATTTTAAAATACAGCAACTCATCAAAATATTCAAAGGAGAATTTTATAATTTCGGCAGATGATATTCTGACGTCATAATTATTCCTATTATTTTAAACTTTTTTTTTTTTTTTAATTTTTTTTTTATTTTTTCTTACAAAACTTGTTCGTCAATTAACCAAAAAAAAAACAAATAAAAAAAAACATTTCCTTTTTATAGTTACACTGAGAAAAAAAAAAAAAAAAAAAAAAAAACAGGCCCCCTATACTAAG
Organism: Armadillidium nasatum; assembly: GCA_009176605.1. NCBI lineage: Eukaryota > Metazoa > Arthropoda > Malacostraca > Isopoda > Armadillidiidae > Armadillidium > Armadillidium nasatum. The sequence continues at coordinate 31,494 of SEYY01019971.1, forward strand.
ATTTTACCATATTTTTAGTGGAGACACCATTTGCCAGGTTAGGCCTATTAACTTACTGTAGGCATATATTTACCCATAAAGTCAAGCTTAGGTTAAATCAAAAGTATGTTAGATCTAACAAACTATTTCAACTTGACCTAACCTTGACTTGAAGGGTAAATCTACAACTAAGGCCTGCTAATATACCTAACATGATTAACTCTCTCTCTCATTTAACTCAAAAAATAAAAATAAAAAATAACAAAATAACAAAATTACCGAAATAATAAACACTATAAGGACAAATATGGAAGTCAAAGTACAATCATTTCACCATTTAAAATACTTTTTTCTTTCTTTCTTTTTTGCTTTTCCACACTTAAATATATGTACAATACATTTCAGCATATTTTGTCTTTATATTTTCAATATAAGGAAAAATACAGACTCATGGTCACAGACTAAACTATTACCCTTATGTGCCTATATGACTAATCTTTTCCTTTATTTTCAAAATCGATATTGATAAATTCGAAACAAATTGAATGAGACATGGTAACTGAAAAGTAAATTGATTACAAAATGTATATTCTGTTTCAATTTGAATTTTCAAACGAGAGTTACCTTACCTTGTTTACCTTGTTCATAAAGGTCTCTTACTCTCAATGAAGAGAGTCTTGACTTTGAAGCGATGATTTTTTCTTTCTTGAAGTAAAGCTTACGAAGGAAGACACTGTAGTAAAGTCGTCAAAGAGTCTTGGTCAGTAGTTTTATTCTGCTGATTTGGGAGGTTGAGTATAGATATCTCTTTAAGCATGTTACTATTTTTGGAAATTGTTTAGATGGAATGCCCTGGCCACCCAGGATAGTTGGAACTGTGAAAGTTGAGACCCCCAGGGCACCCAAATCACTTCGGAGAGAAGCTCTTGGAACACAATAAGCAGGACAGTCAAACAGGTAGTGTGTCACAGTTTCAGGACTGTTCCTTACAAGAAGGACAAATATCAGTATCTGATATTCTGAGGCGGTGGAGATGTGAGTTTAAACCACAGTGTCCCGTCTTAAGTCGGAAGATAGCAGTGGCTATTCTGCGATCACATTTGGTTTTGAGAGGTGGGGAGTCTAATGAGTATATCTGACCCAGGCTATGGGTTTGTAGGAATGTATTGAGCTCATCATTCTGTTGGAAGTCTAGCAACTGTTTGGTTTCTGTGTAATATTCTTCACTTTCAATAGGGAAATCCTCAACATTAGAGTGGGAGTGTGCCAGTTTGGCTGCTCTATCTGCAATCTCATTTCCCAGTATTCCTATATGTGAAGGAGTCCATTGGTAAAGAATAGCCCAGCCCAGGGATGTTGTTAGTTTCGCAAGGGTCTTGTGTATTCTAGATAATATCCTATGATAACGTTTGGGATATTTAGTGGTGATAAGTGAGAGTGCAACACAAGAGTCAGTGAATATGACTATTTTCTGAGGTATGAGGAACTGAACACAGAAAAGTAAAGCTTTATAGATTGCAAAGAGTTCGGCAAAGATTGAAGAATGGGCACCAGAAAGCTTCCAAGATTGAGCTAGTTGGAGGGTAGGAATGTATAATGCGGAGGAAGTGGATGCAGGGTTGTGTATTTTTGATCCATCCGTATATATTGACAGATATGATGCATATTTGGTGTTTAGCAATTCTGCAAATAGTTGTTGTCCTTCTTCAGGTAAATCTTTCTTATTCCAACCATGGGAGAGGGTGCAATTGATGTGAGAGAGGAGATCCATAGAGGTTGGGAGGGGTGAGACAGGAGGTGCTGAGATAAAATGTGGGGTAGCTGTGTTTATTGAGGAGAAAATGGAGGAAGCTTGTTGCACAAAAGGAGGTTTGCTTTTTCGAGGAGTGATATGATGTGTTTCAAGGTAGGTTGAGTAGATCTGATAAAGTGGGTGATCAGGTGGAGCAGATGCTAGTAGAATGAGCTTTTTTGCCTTGAGACAGCATCTCCTATGTTTGAGGGGAGCAAGCCCAGTTTCAATGTAGAGGGCTTGGGTAGGTGTGGA
>SEYY01019972.1:0-5000 GCA_009176605.1 Armadillidium nasatum
AAAATGTGTTCATAAATTGAATACCATACTTCCATTGACAATAATACACCATCATGTTCATTCAGCCTAAATTTTAAACATCTTCAGTTCTGCGGAAAAAACTGAAGGTTTTATTAAAGCAATAATGCCATTTGAGGAAAGTTTTGAAAAGTTTCCGCAGTTTGAGTTTCCAAAGGGTGTGAGTCATCATTCCCTTCTTAAAATTCCATTGATTGTAGCTTTCGGTCATGTTTTAAAGAAATTAAACATGGTTGTGATTTTGCAGAATTGTTATTGCCGAATGTTGCTAGAATTACTAACTAAAAGGCCCCACACACTTTCCAAAAAATGTAAGAATCTTTCCTGTACAAGTCGGCCTGCACAGATCGACCGGATTTCCATAGTATCCATAAACGCTTGTGTATTCATCTGAGTCTGTCACCATTTTAGTTCAATCCACAAAAGCAAAACCTGACAATGTATTGGATGATGTCAGTCTTAATTTAGAAGTAAATTGTTTAAAAATACAAATAACACATGTGAATCGAAGATTATGATATTAAAATGGGGTTGAGAAAAGGAAAAGTGTTTATTATCACTTAAAGCTCCACGGGATTTTAGTTGTCCCCTATTTGAGGATAGATGAACATCCCTATTTTAAATTTATCATCTTAATTTTATATACTAATTTTAATATTAATTATTTTTGTACTCCTCCCTACAAACACTTATAACATTTATTTGAACATTTATGTTCGCTTTGACTACTTTTAAACATATTTAAATAGCCGTGTGTAAAGTGTCTTCCTCTTTCCGCCTTTCGTGATATTCTTGGCAATTTATGTGTCAAATACAGGCTTCAACATTATGTATTTCTTGGAATTCCTCAAGGCTTTGACCGAAGTGAATAAAATGAGCTCGGCTTTACAAATGGTTGATCACTGTGACACTGACACACAGTTCAAACCTTTACAGTTCGATCGAAGGATTTGTGAATCTATGATATTAACTTCTAAGCTCCAATTGAAATCGCTCGATTATTATTATTATTATTATTATTATTATTATTATTATTATTATTATTATATTATTATTATTATTATTATTTTATTATTTAATTTATTATTATTATTATTATTATTATTATTATTATTATTATTATTATTATTCATTATTATTATTATTATTATTATTATTATTATTATTATTATTATTATCTATTATTATTATTATTATTATATATTATATTATTATTATGTATTATTATTATTATTATTATTATTTATATTATTATTATTATTTATTTAAAATATATATTATTCAAAAACTATATTTACTTTTTACACGATAATTGATTTTACTTCTAAATATTTATGAGGCTTCGGTCATTTACTTATAATAAAAAGTGTGAAATAAAATATTAAGTGTATTGATTGTTTTAATTATTTATTTATTGAATTTAAATTTAAATAAAAGTTTTTTATTTATTTAATAAATTAAAAGTATATTATGTTTAATTAATTGATTGATTAGTTTATTTTAAATATTATATATATGATATATTATATATTTGATTTAAAATATTATTTAAAATAAATATTAATTTTAATATTTAAAAAAAAAAAAAATCTCGGTTCTATGTTTAAAAAAAAAAAAAAAAAAAAAAAAAAAAAAAAAAAAAAAAAAAAAAAAGAAAGTATTTAATATTGAAATAAAAGTAATCAAATTTGCGAGCCTTTGGCCGTGACGTCACTTTCACACCAAATGAAACAAAATCATTCGGAGAGTCAAAAATGAATCAATATGAACAAACTCTTCGAAAATTACAATTTCTTTTCAGTTGCTTTTCTACATTGACATAGCTGTAAAGTGATTGACTCACGTGCTTGAAGGAGTTGGTTTGACCCTTCATACGGATCAAATGTTGAAACTATCGAGATAGATTCTCTACTTGAATTGGACAATACCCATAAGTTGAGAATTTTAAAATAATAATTAAGCTGTCGGATTGATGAATCAAGACTGACAAAATTATATATATTATGCAATGACAAATCAATGACTTACCTGTAATGAATACGATTGATTCAGACTCCATGGCTGGAAAATTAGGAAAACTACCACTCTATTGCTTACTGGAGAAACTTCCCCAAAACTTCACAAGTCAGATTTTTGGTGTAATAAGAAGAGTTATATTTATTTTTATTCTATTATTCGCATTTTTCCAGTGCAAGTATATTTTTTAAGTGTCATGTCGGTTTCACTCTCTTTATTGAATAATGCAAATAAATTTTTCCATACAGTGACTTTCATTCGAACTGTTTTGATATTTTAATATAATAATGTATACAAAACCGAATCTTCATTTACAATAAACTTTTGATACTTAAAATGTTAATAATATACCATACGAAATTTGGTGATGCCTTGAAATCAATCAAAATTTTTAACATCAATGAATTTAGACTATAGTTTTCATAACGTAGGCTATGATTTCTTGAAATAAATACAAAATATTTCTTTTTATTCGTAAACATACAATCAAATGATGTAACTTTGAGAAAGAGAGATATATGGAATCATTACTCGTTTGATTGCTCAGTTTTCATTATTATTAAAGCGCGTTTGTCTATTTCTAAAACGTACCAATATTCGTGCTCAACACAGCTTTATCGTGTGTTCGACCGCGTTGGTTACATTGATTGCAGCTTAATTACCCATATATGAATGTTGTTATTATTGTTGTTGTTGTTGTTGTTATTTTTATCATTATTATTATTGTTGTTATTTTATTATAATTATTATTATTATTATTATTATTATTATTTTTATTGTTATTTTTATTATTATTATTAATATTATTATTATTATTATTATTATTATTATTATTATTATTATATTATTATTATTATTATTAATATTATTATTATTATTATTATTATTATTATTATTATTATTATTATTATTATTATTATTATTATTATTATTATCACTTATTATTATTTTTAAGTAGTAGTTGTAGTAGTATTTAAAAAAATAATTTTCATTTTTCAACTGTAAATAATAGCAACGTACTTGTGACATTTTAAAATATTAGAACAGTAGAGTTGCTGTGCAAAACTAATAACTGAAACTTCACTGTTCTAACATCCAATTCCGATTCTAACCTTGACATTATTAATTAAAATTATAATAATTGGGAATCAAATATTAAAAAGAAAAACAAAAACAAGTTGCATTACTCCAACTCAATGCTAAGGAATGAAGTGTCTCTCGTCCAAGCATTTCGCTGGCTTTCGCATCTTTTTAAGCCTCGAGACAAATGCACAGTTTTTTTTAGTAGTGATTGACACTATTCATGGATAAAGAGCTGAGTACTCGTCTCAATCTTTAACCAATTTGTGTTGGTAAAACCTATTAGTCAACAGGAAAGAGTGTCAGATACCTTGCTTGCTGGTCAAGTGGAAATAGACACAGAATTTAGATTTTATAGAACAAATTCTCTTCAGAAGTCAGACAACATAAGTTGGTGTGAATCCTTCAGTGGAAATGGTTTATATTTTAATGCTATTAAAATAAAGTTTCACTGCTGGTTCAAAGCAACCGTGATTTAATGAAGGAAAATATTCTGAAAATATCTGCTGAAACAACATAAATTCTGCCTGGCCAACGGACCGTTATGGTGGATATATTCTTTACATTTAATTTTATGGAAACTAGAAATTGTGATAAGAATCGAAGTTAGAGTTGCCAACTTTAGTTATAACTATAGTGATTTGGTGAATCTACTTCATTATTCTAAGTTTGACTGTGGTTTTTAGCTTTCAGCAATTTAAAAATAATTCGAAGATTTAATGAAAGCTATTCAAACTTTCCAAATTAAAAAAAAAATAATTTAAGTAATTTAAATGAAAAGTGAGAAAGGTAAATTATTCTAAATTTTATAATAGAAATTTATAACATAATTCTATCCTTGAGGTTTAGTTGAACACGAGTGTAATTACAAGAGGTTGGCAACCCTCCAAGTCGTCTGGTTTTCTTCCTAAAAATAGTTGCAGTCAAGGAAACAAAAAAGAACACGAAGGATCAAAAAAAAACTTATGAAAATAGGAAATAAAAGAATTTTTTGTATTTTAAAAACTTTATCTAATTTCGATAAATAAATTTTTTAATTTAATTATTTAGTAAACAATAAAATTTTATTCCTCAGTTAAATATAAAAATTAACACTTTTAAAGAATAGATTTAAGAGAACGAAATTAATCTTAAAAACAAAAATTCGTTCATTAAAATTAAGTCAAAATTTTAACTTTCTTTAATTTAACAAATAAAATTGACTTGCACCAAAAAAAAGTCACAAAAATTCATAGTAGCAAAAAAAAAATTTTTTATTTCTCTTTTAATTTTTTTTTTTTTTTTTTTTTTTTTTTTTTTTTTTTACACCCTTAAGTTTTATTATATTATATATATATATATATATATATATATATATATATATATATATATATATATATTATATATATATATATATATATATATTATATATATATATATATATATATATATATATATATATATAGTATATGTGTGTGTGTGTGTATGTGTGTGCGCGCGCGCGCCCATCAGGAAATACAGTTTTAATGAAGCAAAACAAGTTAACGAATTAACATGCAAACATTCATATTAATGCAACTATGTAAGAAATCTAATTAGTTTTAAGAGGAAGGAAGCCATTGATTTTTATTACTAAAAAGTTTATGAGCAGCTCTGGAGAAGAATCTGCTCTTCAAGAAACGCAAAGAAATAAGAGGGAAAGAAAAATGAAGAACGGAGGAGGCAGCAGAAAGAGAAGAGAATGAGAATTTAAAATAAGAAAACTTGAATAACTGACTCACGCGAGTTAACCCGTAGCATATTTCTCTTAATCGTGACAAGTCAAAGCACGAACATTTAAATTATATTTTCTTCTTTTATTGGAAAAGAAGTTATCATTGACAGTTACCAGGAAAAATTTGAGAAAT